>JACBAH010007129.1:0-21316 GCA_014282315.1 Neospermospora avenae | reverse complement strand
CCCCCCAAGTCCCTCGCTGCCTCGTTGCCCATCTGTGACAAAACTATCGCCATGCCCGCAGCCTCCCCTCTGCCTTTGATTCTCCATCGCAGCCATGTATGATCCCAAAGAATAGACCAGCGGCTCCTTGAAGTCTGCACAACACCACCAACGAAGCCCATACAAATCTGAAAAACACCACCGATCAAACATCTACAACCTCTGTACTGTACTCGAAATCTCCCTATCTCTTTCCATCCTTCTTCTTCTTCCCGCCCTCTCCGACTCGGCGACAAAAGCGAACGAACACCTTGCTCGCTCGCAGTGACTCCAGCACCCACCCAGTCATACGTCGCCTTCATACCACCACCACCACCACTACGACTACAACTCCTAATTCAAATTCTCGCCACTTTTCATAATCGCGCGCGCCTCTTTGTTCCTATTTCACTTCCTTTGATACCCCGTGGAGGAAGCCTAGCAGTTGTTTTCAGTAGCAATTGTACCAGGTCTCTATCACTTTACTTTGGTCGCGCTCTAGCATTGCCACTCGAACAGTCGTCACTCGCACTCGAGCTTTCGTCAGGTACACTCTGACTCCGAGTTGAAGCCTACTTTCTAGCAAAGACACCGTTGTCTTTCGCAAACACTCCACTCAACCTTTTTGTCACCTGTCTGTTGATAATACCCTCGGTACACCCCGCGATCCTCAAATACCATCCCTCACCTTCGAATACCATCACCTTTCGAATACCACATATCATCTCTCTTTACCTTCACCAAATGGTAACTAGACCTCGTAACTAGGCCACCATTTTTCTCAACAGCTACCACTTTCATCGTCGGAAACACACAATGATCCTCGCCCTCTACAAAGCTTCCCCAGTCGCCAGTCTTGCATCGTCTACCGGTACCATCGTTCGTGAAGAGAACCCTAAGGTCTCTTCTCTCTGTTAGCTTCCTCCTTCTCGAATATCTCGCTCTGCAACGGCATACGCTGTTGTTCGAGCCTGTAATCAAGCAGAAGGTTTCACGCAGTCAATAACGGTTCATCGGTTCAGCTTTGTAAAGACGGCGACTGGAGTAATCAATATACCTCCATAACCCTCGACTCCCTCGAAGATGAATTGCGGCGAAGATGACTCGCCGCCTTACATCTCTTCATACCCAAATGGTCCATACAGCTCTTCTATAGCTTCCTCAGCCTCATCCTCTTCCGCCTCAGTTTGGTCCGATGCCTCCTCCCAATCATCAGACGATTCATCAGTCACCGGCGCATCTTCCGACAATGAGATATCAGAGACATACTGCTGCACAAGCCAGCCTGTACCTTCCTTTCCAACAGCAAGCACTGTTTTCGAACAAGCACCCGCAGTCGCCTACTGGACCAACCAAAAGTTGAGTGAAGTTGCGCCCGAGCAACGTCACCCTAGAAGAACAAGTATTGGAGCGAATACCCGAACAGGATGTCCTCCTTCCCTAGTCCGCCAATGCGATCGAAAGGTCAATTTTGTCGACGGCCTTGTCGGTAAGATATGAAAACCCTCTAAAAAGTTCTCTGACTCAATGTTCTCCAGATTCTTCTGCTCAGATTGTAGAGGCGATTTGGCCCCTCGCATCTGTCGTTAGTCGAAACGAGATGGGTAGTAAGGGTGTTCTTCCTTTACGCACATTCATTCAAGAGACTCTTCGACGATCACGGACTAGTTACTCGACCCTCCAAGTCGCATTGTACTACCTGATCTTGATCAAGCCTCACGTACCTAAACATGATTTTACAATGGAGCAGCCGGATGATGCACACTCTATTAGAGCGCTTCAATGCGGTCGTCGCATGTTTCTATCAGCTTTAATTCTTGCCTCGAAGTATCTCCAGGATCGCAACTACTCTGCACGTGCTTGGAGCAAGATTTCCGGATTGAATACCTTGGAGATCAATCAAAACGAAATGGCCTTTCTCCTTGCTGTCAACTGGGAACTACACATTACGGAATCAGTTTTTCAAAGATGGACCGACATTGTCCTCGGCAACAGACCAACCCAACCTCCTTCTCCTGGTTCAGCCTCGTCTCGCTTAGCTGAGCAAGACTGGAAGTCCATCATTCTTAGACTCACACCTGCGTTGGATAACATTGAGGATCTGTCATTGTCGACATCTACCAAGGCATACGTCAAATCTGTTAGAGCAACTTCTCCGCGGTCGTGTACGCCTACTGCTACCGACCAAAACACATTTGGATATGGTTCAAACGAAGCTACCCCTACTCCCAAGTATTACACCCCTAGTACCTTGGAGCCTTCGCTATCTTCTGGCTATCCCACTAGCAAGCTTGCGCCAGCGCTTGGCCTTCTTCCGACACCAAGAATGACCCCGCAAAGCACCGGATTCAACACTCCTGCAGTGAGTGCTGCGTCTTACATGCTCGGCAAGTCATCCATGGGCTTTGCTATGGCACAAGTATCAAGCGCCAACGCTTCCCAAGTCAATGATAAGTGGCAACTACATGTGACGTCTTCGCCTCTATCATACGTCTCTCAGCGTCGATCATCTTTGGCGAATTCGGTTTCGTCAATGTCATCGCCAGAGCCAATGGTCTCAGATTCTTCGTCTCGATCTTCCCGTTCTTCTTCAATCTCTTCTGCCTCGTCGTTGATGAGCGCGCCTATTTCAGCCAAATTGGGTGTCCAAGCGCGCTGTCGATACGCGAAGCAGTGTAGCGAGAAGCAAAACAGAACCGTCATTGCTACAGTACCCGAAGGTTACTGCGACAATGGACCAACGTCGTCACCAGAGTCTTATGATGGACCAGTTGGCAAGGAATTCCTTGACCTGTCATTGGATACTCCATTGGCCCGACGTGTTGAGCTGGACTTGTGCTCGAAAGATGAAGAAGCTGCACGTGCTCTTCAAGAACTTCACAATCATCCAAGATCTTCAGAGTCTCCCATCAGAGCCGGTGCGAAGCGAAGCAGACCACAGTCGATTGACAATTCTCTTCAAGATAACGTCAGAGAGATGCTGAAGAGTTCTTATCAGCCATATGAGACCAACTGGTCAAACACTGTGGTCCGAACTCGCTCGAGTCAGATCACGAATGTCAGCCCTCAAGTTGCCGTCCGCTCTACGTCCTCTTCGTCCCTTGGACGCAAGAGAGTCTGCTGCGCTACCGAAGCTGCCCGCGGACTACCCCAAGCTATCCACCCTGCCTTTGGCGGGCTCGGAGGACCTGGAATGTGGGACTTTATCTTGAATTAGTCACATCCCTTACCGACCTATACATACATCTCTCTATTGTCACAACAGTACATTTTTCCTTAGTCAAAACCGGGCGTTCGGCTCTACAATCTGGAGATTTGATTACATGCGGCGCCGGCTGTTTGGTTGCTCAACTCCGCATCTTTCTGGTGCGATAGGGGTGATAGATGGACTCGGAGCGTTTGAAAACTCTGCATACCATCACAGTCTTCTGTTTTGCATCGCATGGATTTAAAGCCTGGTTTGTGGTCCTGAGTTTCTCCTGGACACACTTGTAAGTTAAGAAAGAAAGTTCGCATGAGTGGGGCGTGAGTGGTTGCTTTTGATTTCATCAGCATTCGGAACGGGGAGTGGATGGATGGTTTGGGCTTCCAAGGAATGGAACGGAAATGGAAATGATTCACTGCACGGAAACGGAGTTACACACATACGAATATTTACAAGATCTCACGCAAGATCGTAAATGTGGAACGGCGCGTATAATCAATCGGTCGGGGTCTAGGAGCTTCGGACAAATAGGCATGAAGTTCGAACATACCCTCGACAGGCTGCGCGTAACTAGTACATTCAGACACACTTTTTCAATGCAATCACTTCGAGACAAAATTACACTTTCTCTTGCTTCAGCTTTAGCTCTTCCTGGATTGTCTTTGGTACACTGCTTCTTTGATTCTCCAGGTCCTCGAACAGTACTCATGGTCTCCTCCGCTACCTCGCTCCACTATGGGTACGTTTATCTGGGTATTTTACTGAACATGCTATCTCTCACCTGATTGATGAAAGTTTTTGTTTTTGAGATCGGAACCCAATAAGATGTAACAAGTTTAATATGTTCTCAAGCTGTGAAACTAGACACGCTTTCATCGCCAGGATGGGCACTTGACGGGAAAATAAATGCTTGAATGATCATTTTTGAACTGGATTCCGTCGTCAACGGGGAACCTACCAGGAATCGAGGCCAGGCAAATTCGTCTCCGGCGGTGAAGTCTGTATTATTTCACTCTAGTAAAGTCATCGATGGATTACATGACTTTTGTACATCAACTCGTTATTGTTCTCCAACATTCTCGCGACTTGGCTTTCAAGCTGACACTTTTTATTTGAATCATACCTGTTCTGTCTATCTGTGGACCCTAGTAGCCCAGGTCTGATATCGTCTCGCTGGTCAAGATTCGGATCTGCTTTGACTTGAAGACGCTATTCTATCCTTCCCGCCCGTTGACAATAGTGAGCGCTCCAACCGATATCATATGTGTAGTCGTCGCCCAAGCGTTCTGCAAGATGCCCTCAGACACGCTCTAAACCCCCCGCTTAGTAGTCCCGACTGCCACTGCCAAGCTCAAGCCGAGTTTTATGATGGTAGAAAGATCTAAGTCTTCTACAAGTCGAAGCCTTTAGTCTATGTTGATATCTTGGGCGTGTGGCATACTGAACTGAGTCTTAAAAACTTCGATATTTCCCGAGGAGTTCATCTGAGTCAAATGAGCCTGCTTGGAGACATGTGGTCCACTCTGCCATTGGGCGATGAAGGAGGTGATTGGCTGCTATTGAAGAGATCCTATCTGGCGGTGGTGATGGGATGGGAGGGAAGTCGCAAAGTTTTGCGTATCGGGAAGCATGAAGCATGTCGAATAATATTCGACCATTCGCGTGGTCTGGTATTGATGAGATCTGTTTTAGTTGAGTGAGCTGATTCATTCTCTTGATTAGAAGTCATGAGTTTGATTTGATCATGTCATGGGTAAGCTGGAGAAGAATCAGATCCGTCCATGTACGTTGCATTTTCCCTATCTTGTCAGGTATTTAAGGAAACAGCGCTGCATCCTTCAGATTCTCCCCCTTTTTTTTTTTTTGCATACATGAAGCGGCTGGAGTCTTGTCGCTTTGGCATTTGGTCTTTGTCGAAGGCATTGGAGCCACCTGTATATTGTACAGGATGTAGGTAAACGATGAATAGTTGTAAATCTCCTTGCTCTGGGATGCCTAGTTTGAGTCCTGTGAAGAAAGTAACAAGTGATTACTTAAAAGATTGATGATTCGATTACATATTCAATAAGATAACCTGACAAGGTCGGATGGAGACTGTATGTTGTCAGACACAAGCCAAAGTGTTGGATGCTGTTTGTCGGTGACTTCGGAAAGTGAACTGAGGTAAGAAAGGCGTCTAAGATCGCTTTGAAAGATGGATATATGATGTGATCTGAGAAATAGCTACGAAAGTTTTGAAGTGATGAATGCCATTCTTCAGGCAGCTCTCGCTTGACAAAAGCTTGTAGCATCAACAAGCTATATTTTAGCATCATCTTACTGTAGGAGAATGCAACAGACTTATGATGCATCTCTTGAACTACAACAAAACGCTGTCCAGTATGTTGGAAGCTCACAACTGAGAAGTGACGAGGGTGAGGCTTTGCTGGACTTCGCTTAATCCCGTTAGAGAGGGTTCAGTACCAAGACTCATACCTCAACCAGGCATACAAATATGATTCTGGCCCCGATATTGAGGTCATACTTTCCTTGCCATGATATTCGCTTTTCAAAGTCATCATCTATCAAGTGAACATAGATATTCATGATATTTCTTGAAGGCTTGCTTAGTCATGCTGTCTGTCCCCTGCTGCGTCCCACGGCTATAGCTAGCCCTAAGACCCACCTTATAGCACAAAGAAAGGAGGATACAAAAGGATCGAAGCCTCTAGTGATCAGCCTCTCGTCCAATGAAATATCTGTGTAATCGTACTAGCTCCGGCGTATTCATACCAAAACATCTGACCGCCACCACGCCAGAATCAAGCCAAGAAACTATACCCATGCACCGGTAGAAAATTTCAACAGCTACATAAGACTGAATATCGACATTTGACTATATCAGCTCATCCAATGAGCATTGGGCGATTGGTTTAGTGGTATAATACCTCTTTAGCATAGAATGATCTGCTTCATTCGAGCCTAGAGGTGGTCCAGGGTTCGATTCCCTGATCGTCCATAATCTTTTGTTTTTGTTCATGATTTATTTTAACCCACTAGATAGCTGCTAGGTCAGAGCCTGCTTAAGCTTCTCATATGATTGATTGATCTGTTTTTTTGCTACTTCTTTCTTTGTCTTCCATTCTCTTTTGGTTTTCGGAGCTGGAAGTAAATTAGTTGGAGGTGATCTGCAACTAGCTTCTTCTCGCTTACAGTTTCACTTACACTAGTCAACGACTAAGAGAGTCTAAAGCGTTCTTTGCACTGTTCAACTCATTAACGAGTGGCCTACTTGATACGTCTAAGCAAGTCTTTTATCTATAGTGTGACGGGCTATGTGAAAATTTATAAGCAGTCGATTCAAGCTCGAAGTTAGAAGCTAATATTAAAGCACGTGAAAGAAAGTGATAGAGCGTCACAGAACAATCAATCCATATAAGTCCCTTATGAAGGTAGTGACGATTTTCAAATTGGTGAGTCTATATCTTAAGAGATATAGCTGAAACCCAGCACGATATAAATATGATTTATCGTCGCAAATAATATGAGAGTGATCAAATTTAGCCATACAGCGTTACACCAAACTTGCAATATGCTATAGATCTATTGTCCCTCGACCAGGGCTTCGTCGCGAAGATAAAGAAGTTACAAGCCAATCGAGACTGAACGTTCAAATGACGCGCTTGCAAGGTTCTCCGAAGAAATCGCTTTTCAGCCGGCATACTCATTCCCGACTCATCAACATCGTGCTCTTATATGAGCCCAGAGACTCCGTTTTCATTTTAATCTTGACTGAAGATATGTCACGTTTCCAGCCCGTATATCACCATAAAACCGATCGGATAGCGCGAAGTGCTTGGGAATAGTCTCGACACATAAGGTTATATTCTTTCAGACCCTCGAGTCTAGGTAACATAGATCGCAGTATCGGTACTCTCCTAGAATCAAGCTCCGAAAAGTGGTTAAACGAGCGTCCATTACCAGCTAGACGACGCAGGCATTTTCTCGACTCCTCACTGCCTACCATACTGAACAAGCCAGCGAGTGGATCTTTCAGCTCCAGGATATGAATCGTCAACATTGCCGCTAATGCGGGATCTTAATATGTGAAGATACAGTTCCTTCAGCCACATCGACGAACAGAGTATCATACTGCAAGCTGAAGACCAGATTCTTCAACTTCTGTGATATAAGACTGTTGAAAGGGGTTGCATATTGTTTGAAGAGCTTGATTCGAGTCTCGTGGTTAACGTGGAGAAGTATCGGGTCCGCAGACGAAGACATCGAAGAGGATGCGAGATCGACGATAGGGAAACTTGTCGTACGAGAACCAGGGCTTATATTGTACGTTGCCTCGACTCTAATAATACATACGAAGAGTATTAGAGCATGTCTGAAGATCTTAAGGCGTGGCTCGGCGGGAAGATGGGGAAAGAGGTGGAAGGTTCTCATTGCCAAGTGAAAATTCCACGGAGATTATTCAACTGGCAACTTTGGTTGTGGGATTTACCGAGATGTAGACTTGACTACATTAGTTAGAGTTTGTGATCTTCAAAGCTCAACTTGGCGCCTATTGCGCTGCATAATATTTATCTGGTTAGATATTTGCAGTACCTGCTAGCTATATCACTAGTTTTCTTGGTTATTATCATGTTAACAGGCAGAGGCTGAGAGGCAGTCTTAGGCGAGAAATAGTGCTGTCTTTCGACAATTCACAATTGACTCGAATGTTTCGCGAAGCATCAGGACTCTTCAGCCTCATGTTTAGTAATGTACTAGAACGAGAGTTGTGGCAAATAAATTTCTTTCGCCACGCCACCGAAAAGTGCTCCAAAACTGCAGAGCAACACACTCTCCAAAGCCTCGGTTCTCTTTGCTCCTTCGATCTCAAAGTGTGTGCATGCACCATGGTATGTCGATCTGACGGGGTATGCATGTTCTAAAGATGAAAGTACTCAGGGGCTTTTCTTCGTCATTATGCAAGGTCGGCAGAGCCAGGTCTCCATACTCAGGCCCTCAAAGATTTCGAAATATTACAGCAAGTTAAGCTCCAAACCTGCTTTCTCTTCCCCCGAAGATACAAGCATTGCCGAGCTTCCTCGGGTCAGCATACACTTCCAATTCCTGTTTATGGGGTCATAAGTAGCCATACAGTGTGCAGTGTACTTGTTGATGTGATGATACCTTTGTTGGATCGGTGAAGCAAGTAAAAAAGCATTTAGATCCATTCGGTCGTGGTTCTCGGAACTTTCATCGAAAATAGTAACCGACACGGACAAATGCTCACGATCTGGACAATATGTATTGATCGTCCCGAAAATAATCCTTCTAGGTCTCATGATAGAAGACTATCTGAGCGGCAAGAGACTGGACCTAGTTTTGTGGAGAGTGCCGAGGCCAGGCCGAGTCGTCTCGGGCTAAGTAAACACTTCTCTAGAGGTTGTCATCTTTATGAGGTCATGTAGCTTTAAAATTTGCTTTTTGGGTGTCCTATGATACTTGAGTAGCATTGAATGATACGTTATGTAACTTTTTGATGACTTTGGGATCGTGAAAATGTGTCGCTTCGCCCGTCGTCCTACTCACGTCATTGGTCCTCAGCTGTTTGCATCAACATTCACGAGGCATTGGCTTTGATAGGGCAACATAAGCGAGCAAGGGCTTGGCCGAACTACTTCCTTAGCGTCACATTTCACAATCCACCAATCTGACGCCTTTCACTCGACAATTATCAACGCCTTTGATTTGTCAGTTTCCATACATTATTTACATATTGCCGCACGAACAAATTCTCTTCCAATCTCGTCTCTATTTACTGAGATTCAAATTACTACTCCCCTGCCAGACAGAAGTTTTCCTCGGCATCAGTCTTTTAGTCTACCCCACTTCTGTGCGATATTAGTGAGATTTCGAATTTCTGGAAAGTTAATCTCAATATTACCTTATCATGATGGACGAAACCCAGCCATTGCTGGAACAGGCACCTGCAGAGTCGAGTAGCAATGGAGACCAGAAATTAGTTGACTTCAGTCCTGATGGGGATTATGAAAACCCACTAGACTGGTCAAATGCCTATAAATTGGAAGTTGTGTCGCTTCTCAGCTTCATGGCCTTTGTGGTGTAAGCTGAAATATTTTGATTTCTTCCATTCGACTTTCTGACATGTCGCTTAGCTCGTTCACATGTATCGGAGTTGTTCCGGTAGCAGACCGCATCGTTCTTGATCTGGGTGGCGGTGAGAGCAAGACAGCTAGAATTTTGCTTGTCACCGTCTGGGAACTGGGAGAAGCTGCCGGACCATTTCTGATGGCCCCTTTGTCGGAAATATATGGGCGTTATCCAGTATTCAATTTCGCCAACATCATCTTTATTTTCGGAGTTGTGCTTGGTGCCTTGAGTCATACGACCGGCCTTTTTATCTTCTCTCGGCTCCTGACCGGGTTTGCTGTGGCTTCGAACGTCCTCAATCCCGCTATCATTGGCGATATTTACAAGTCAGAATCGAGAGGCTCTGGTATGTCTCTTGTCATGTTGGCCCCGCTCATAGGCGGCACTATTGGTCCTGCGATCAGTGGACTACTCGCTGAGACAGTAGGCTGGAGAAACATCCTTTGGCTATGTGCTGGTTTAGCCACCCTTTGCGAGATATTATTTTGCACTCTTCTCCGAGAGACTTATAAAGTCACAATTTTGCAGCGTAGGGCAGCTCGGCTGCGGAAAGAGACCAATGATGAATCTTTGAGGTGTGCATGGGAGACTGAAGATGGAGACTCGGTACAGTCCTGGGCAAAACTGCGGACGGCGATCACTCGACCTTTCCTGGTGATGTACAGTTCAGTGGTCTTGCAGATAATGTCTTTCTACGGTGGCTTCGCTTTCACTTTCTACTATATACTGGCTACGACCTTGCCTGGTATTTTGAAAGACATCTATGGCTTCTCGCCGGCCAAGACTGGTTCTGTGTTCATCAGCTTTAGTGAGTGTTCATATTCCTGGATGGACGTTTCGTTCTAACAGAACAGGTACTGGTGCATTTTTGGCGATTATAGTGTGCAATCTCTCAGTCGATCGTATTTATGGCAAACTTACCAAAAAGAACGGAGGATATGCTCGTCCAGAATTCCGCCTACCTTTCATGATCGGTGGAGCTTCTCTCCTACCGTTTGTTGTCGGATTTTATGGTTGGATCCCATATTCTGGCTGGGCGATTTACTTTTTGTTGCTGGTTGTTGCATCCCTTGGATTTGTAGCGATGTGCATCATGATCCCAATGTCCTCGTATATTGTGGATTCTTTTGGCATATACTCGGCTTCTGCTATGACAGTGGTACTTCTCACTCGTTGTTCGATGGGAACTCTACTGCCTCTTTGCATTCCTCTTCTGACCGATGCGCTTGGACTTGGTTTTGGTTTCCTAGTTCTGGCTGCTGTCTGTTTGGTAGTAATTCCGCTTCCTGTCCTGGTGATGCGATATGGAGCTCTTTGGCGCCAGAAGTCCATCTATACAAGAAATGAGTAGCGTTAGGGCCTTTATTTTTGAAAATTTTCGTCATCAATAGAAGTGTCTTTTCGTTTGCTAAAATTTCGATGGATTTGGAGTTTTGTTGGCGTTCATATGGCATGTTGATTTTAAACTGGACGGGAAAACATGGGAAAGAAAGGATAATAACATGCAGGAATACACGCATGTTCTGATGGTACGACCCATTTTATCTATTTTGAAAGGCTCAGATAGCGGAAGCCGTCTGAAATCTACGTATTGGCCATTTCTTACTCAAAACACTTGGAAACAAAAGCGAAAGACAACAAATATCGTGGAATATCAGGCATACATTTCTATAGATACTTCAGACTTCATCTACCGTGTCATACCCAAGATGCGACCAATCATACAAAGTCCGCACCTATGGATGTGTCAAATCTACCGGTCTCATCCCCTCCATGCTGAAAAAACACTCTCATTATCTTCCTAAAAGCTCTTTCTCCGCCCTAGCCAGCTTCTTCTTTCGCTCCTTCTCCACACATTTGGAATAGCCGCATGTGTTTGGCGAGTAATGAAAGGAGTCCGGCTTGGAAGGAAGGCAAGGGTATTTTCCACTGCCGCAATCTTCGTTCCAAGTTTCTTTATGTTTGCATATATAATAAACGGTCTGGCGGTGGCACATTATCCTGACTTGATACAGTATTCTTGATCGTTTGGCTACTGCTTGGGCTCTTTCGTTTTGGTGGATCTAGACGGAGAAATTTGGTGTAGGCTGTCTTGATCTGGTTGTGTTCTTGGACTTGGAATTTTAGTGTTGAACTAGGAAAGGAGATATGGGAAAGACGTTCACCTTTTATACTCGAAGTGCGAAAAGCCGGTGACTCGTTTCTCTTCTTCTTGTCGAATAATACTACTTCGTGTGCTTGTTAGCTACGATCCCTGAATTCGCATGATTAACCGAACCTCTCTGACAGCTACAGCCGAAATTAGAAAGAAGACAGTACGAAAATAGCTCCTCAAAAAATGGAATAGATCTGAAGAAAGTCAAGTGGGCATCTTACCGATTATTGATACGACCGCCAGAGACAGTAGGGTCCACGAGGGTAGCGAAGAGTATCTCAGACGTCAGTCCTAAGCGAGAGACTGCTTATTGTGTTGGAACTTCGGAAGGACTTTATAGGAGATCTTCGCCAATGATAAACCGGCTCTTATGAGCCAGCAAGAGCGAGAAGCAGATTACTCACGGATGGACACCAGATCACACACTTACGCTTAAACCAACTGAACTTAGGTGGCGTAGGTGATATGTGCGACTGTGATAGAAAGCATGACCTTTCCCACGACCTGCTTCCTTGGTCGCCAGCGCATCCAGACAAGTTGTCACATTCAAAGCACTCAGGAATCAAGATGAAAGATGAAAAAATTCTCGTTGAATATCATCTAAGTAATTGTACAGAATATCAGGCATTTTCCTTCTAATCCTCAACCCAAAACCTAACCTATCATTTCCATCCGCTGTCAACAAGCCCGCTTCCCTTTTCTAAGCTTACTTTCCAGCCTTCTTTTTCTTTTTGAGCTTCTTCTCTGCTTCTGCGAGAACCTTCTCTCGGTCCTTTCCTCTACATTTTTTGCATTTATGTGGCGACGTTTGAAAGTTCGCCGGCTGGACCCCAGAACAAGGATAATATCCGCACGACTGAAATTGTCCAGCGGCTAAGCATTTGCAAGTGTAATTGACATAAAGCATTTGACACATCTCTCTGGCTTGATATAGTGTTCTTTGCCAAGTTAAGCTTGTCGTGAAGTTCTTTTGTATGACCGGTCAAGCCTGTTGGAGGAAGCTGTCTTCGTCTTGATATTAACGCAACGTCCGGGTGTTAGTCTTGAGATTAGGATTTGTTGTCGAACATGGAACGTAGCTATCGGAGAACAAGGTTTCTTTTATACTGAAGAATAAAGACACAGTCATTGTTTTGATGATGAGATAGATGCTAAGCTTGCAAATGTCTAAAAATGCCACATAATTCTAAGTTCATTTCCGAATCATCTACAAGATCATGTATGACAGCTGCTGACAGCTGATTCTTTTGATAGCACGTTGACTGGTTTCTCGGAAAATTACACAATGATCCAGAATATCTTACTGATGACTGACGTGACGGGCAAGTACAGATTCCAAGTTTTGGCGAGGGGGCCTTGGACTGCACGATAAAGCTTAGAACTGCTTAGAGTTGCAGGAACTTTGCGAAGGACTTAAGATGAGATGGTCACGACAACAGGAGAATGCGGGAGACTAGGGAGGATATCGAGACCTTTATTCAGTTGCGTTTCTGGCTTTTTTGCAAAACCAACAACATAAGTCTTCACAATTGTGATTTTGTGCGACTGTGATGGAAGTGTAACCAAGTCACTGGACACTTTCATTCGACGACCGCCAGACTTGTGTCGCAAATTCTCCAAAAATCGCATTTCAGACCCTTGCTTGAGAGACGTGGAAACTCCGGTCTGATAGAAGCCGCAGAAGAGGCAGGAGCTCCCTACGACGTGGACTGGCGCGACTATAACCCTCCCCCCTCGGATCCTCGTCCCACGCACAACTTTTTGGAGGGCGTCCAAAGAAGTATACACAAGCTTGAGTACAACCTACCATTTTGGGTTAGCTACTGAAGGGTGTGTTTGGTAATCTGTGCTAAGATGAGGTCTTCAGTGTAACTTCGACGGGTGCAGGAAGCACCTGATTGAGGAAAGCACATCCTACACCAGCGACCGATGGGGTTGCAGAAGTGAATTCATATCCGGTCGTATTAATGATCGCTGTCCACGAACATGATGAGTCCCTTCGATTGAGGCTGGTCCACTTTGTGTCCGGTAAAGTAATGTTTGAGCCCTACAATTGATCACTGGCATTGGAGAAATCTGCGACCCCAAAGTACATAGTCATTTTCACGACTTGGAAGTTTCTAGCATGAAGTCTTAAGGTAATTTTGTGACTTTCGAAAGTCAAATTAGTCAGGTCCTCTGACATGGGGTTTTGCTACAGCTCTCGCTTCACCCGTGACGAAACAAAGTACCCAAGCTTCGAATGCTCTCTTCGACACAGATGTGACGCTTAGTAGGATCTCTTCATGTGATTCGCTCTGCCAGTGAGTCTGAGCAATCAGTCAAATTCTATGATTCAGTACGGCGGCAAAGAGACGACGTTCAGTCATACGTAAACATTATTCCCAATCATTCATACCTGTAGGCACATATCTATATATCTAGCCATCACTGGAACGTGAAAGTACCTTGTACAAGAGCCAGGCACTTCGCACCCCAGGACTTAATCCATATCTTTGATCCAAGACAACAGAAATGGCCATAAGTTTGAGCTTCACTCTCTTCGCAATACTGCCACCCGAGATCCGCCTGCAAATATGGAACGAAGTCCTCCACATTTTCAGGCGAGTGATCGAAGTCGATCCTGGAGAATATCCCCACAGCCCAGGCTCTAATTTCATAGTCACAGTGACCCCGTCTTCAGCACCGATCATACTTCAGATCAACCAAGAATCTCGTTCCGAGTTCTTGCACCGCTTCAATACACCATTCTCTCGTCAATGCTCAGTGTTGCCTCAGTATGATAGACTGCTAGTAGATTTCTCCTATAATGTTCTCTTTATACGCATGAGATCACAGAGATTTCTTTTGCCGCCTCGGGCTGAAGATCGTATCAAGCCGTTGATGAAGAAGATTTTCAGTGAGCATTTTAAGGAGGTCATCGGTGTACTTGGAAGCTTGGCTGGAAATGAAATGTTTTGGAATACATACGAAGACTGTGGTGTGGAGCTGCAGCCTTTCTTAAAGGAGTTCAAGATGTTGAGGGATATTTATCGGGTAGGTGAGGGTGCTACTCTGGCGGAGCTAAGGGAGCGAAGTCATGTTGATGAATTCGTCGTGTAGAAAGTAGTGAGTACCAAAGAGTGAATTGAATTCTAGTACAAAGTAAGAATTGCTACATATTCAAACCTGTATTTCCTTTCAAGATTATAGCATTGACTTCGAGTATAATGTTACGTGAAAAGGTGATTCTATGATGCAGTCATTAGCTGGCAACTAAGCTGCAGAATCAAGCACTGCAGTATTGTGATGGCATTTAGTACTTTCTGAAGCGAAGTGATGCCAGAAGTTAGTCAATACTTTTCTAGGGGGAAATGAACCTCAACTCTTATATGATCACGACATGTTGAAGTCACGACTCAAATTATACGGTAATTCGGAACGTTTGATGAAATCTTCAAACATTCCTCTCAGCTATACTGAACTAGGCAGGAGCATTCACTTAATTCTCTTTGATAGTTCTGCTTGGGTGAATTCAACTTGAGTTAAGCCAGAGAAGTTTCTCGCTTAGCTCTTTGCTATTGTTTACTTATGAGGAAGTCCTTCCACCCCCCCTCGACAGCTTCCCATATCTGGGCCATTCCTTCCGTCACGGCGCAATATTCAGACTGTAAGCACCAATTTGTGCTCAACATCTTAGGTATCTTTCGATAACAGACACCCACAGGGACGTCTTCCCACCTATTTCATGGACCTTGCTCCCACACACGATTTCAGCATCAATTCCAAAGCAACTTGAATTTCAGCAGCAAAATCAAACATCATCATTCCATCATATCATCATTGGAAAGTTAAATCTTCAGATAATGATGGCTACTGCACCTAGCTTCGAAGTCTCAGAAGTTGTTGAGGCTCCTACGATCTCAAATTCAGATATGGCGGAAGTCAAAATAGCTACGCTCAGCGACATCAGTAACTTCACCTCGAATACCACATCACTAGCTACAAGTGTCCTTGTCCAAACCGATCTTGGAGCATTAACCAACACAAAGCCATACTCAGTCATCAAAACCAACATTACATTGTCAGACGATATTTACAGCCCGAGTAAACCCCAAAACTCAAGGTCATCAACCCTCACAACATTCACTCTTTACTCTAAGCTTCCTCTCGAACTCGGCATTAAGATTATACACCATTCAATTCCCCATTTTCCAGTCATCCACCAAGTCAGGTGCTCCGACAGCTTCTTTCGCAGGGATAGCTACGACATAGACACAACTTCAACAAATCCTCTACTGCAGGTAAACTCCGAGTTCCGGAACGAGGTAGGCAGAACCTTAACTGCACCCTTTACGTTCACCTCAAAGTCCGATCGAGATGTGTCACATTTGAGGATAAATTGGGATATTGACACTTTATTCATCCGCTCTATGGCCATCTCGTTGGACCCATCCATATCCCGTCTAGATGCAATGTGGGATAGTCTATTCAGCAGCAACGTGAAGCATTTCAAGACGCATATAAAAATTCTTGCAGGATCTGTGTCCACGAGAAATGGGTTCTGGACTCAAATGATTGGTCCTTTCCGAGCATTGGGACCGCTCCCGCACCAATTTGCCAGGTTCGCGATCTTCGATGAATTTGTGGCTTTGGAGGAGATAGTGTCAGTGGTTGGGCCGTTTACAGAAAAGAGAAATAGGTTGATAGGTTTCAAGGATGCGAGGGAAAAGCATCCGTTATGGAAGAGACATGTAAAATGGTATAGGGAGGGGCTTGATTATGCAGGTAGTGAGAAAGGAGGCAAGGGAAAGAGGCAGAATAAGGTGGTGACACGACTGTGCCATTATTATGGGACATTGGTATGGCTTCCCTTGTTAGTAAGTATGGATTGATGAGTGGAAGGCTAATTCCTAAGCAGGATAAAGAGGCTGAGGAGATGATGGGTGTTAGGTCTTAACACCTCCACTCGTCGGACAGAGCATGCCTCCAGACTCGCAAGTATCTCGACCGCACCACCTCTATGAAACGTCTCATGGAAGAGGATACATCGATATATCTATCCTCAATTCAACTCATGAATTCCAGGTTCACGCCCATGACCAAATTTCGATCACCTACCTCCTCACATCATTTCAAAATTTCTTCACGCCTCGAAAAGTTCCTACACACATATCGTCAACACATATCACCAACAAACTGCAGTCATCATTTCTGAATCCACGCATCGTCTCTACCGAAGCAGATCCGATCTACGCTTCCCTACAAACATTCCTGCTTATTCTGGGCGAAGGGTCCAGAAGAGGAAGCAATCAAATATCAATAGACGAATTCACGATCTTGAGTGAAGCCCAACAAAGTGACTGCCTGCATTCATTCAGGACGCAGTCCTTGAGACGAAGCACGTTCTCAGTATCTCCGTAATTTTAGCAGCACAGACCCAGAGAATTAAAAGCACGGTGATGAATCCCCTAGGATATATTTCATATCGCGAACCTGTGATATATCTGCAGAATCGCTCTTCTTCAAGAGATAAAGCGAAGAGCCGACATCGACCCTCTGCCAGAAACCTGGTTCCTCTAGAGAAGGAGACTCCCCTGTCTATGTTGTATATTCTACTATATGATATATAACGAGATCCATGCTCTGGGCATTACAATGACTACATAGAATCCAGTCCCAACGCATATCACATATTATCAGATCATTAACTAGGGCTCTCTGACGAGATTGTTTCCACGTCGATTCTCAGGGACAGAGGGGGTGAGGAGAATGGAAGGCTGGCTGATTTGCGAATATAGAGTAATGACTTCCTAATTTCTCTTCGACGAAGTTGACGTTCTCACGGCTACCTTGGTGGAACAGGGGCCTCAAGTCCTGCCTCATTTTCTTGATACAGACTCAAATGACCACAAACTGGAAGAGGATGTCACCAGATAGTCTCATCATTCACATCTCATATTCTCAATAAATAGTAGTCGGAATTGACTATTAGCTACAAGGTGCTTGGGAAATTCATCAATTGTATTCATAGCTATTAGTACAGCTTCTTCTTAAGCATAGCATAAGTAGCATCACCTCATCTCATCTCGGGCTCTAAACACAAAACCGGCAGCGTGTACCACAAGACACACGAACGCTTAGAAAAGGGACAATCATGATTAAACACTCTGACAAGTGAGTGCCTCTGTAACACGCCAGACACCGAACCCAACTTTCCTGCAATGCTCCTTACCTCCTCTACCGTCACCTTCCGGAAGCCCTAACGCTGAAATAGAAGCGAAATAGTTCATGAAATGAGAAGAGTACGAGACCCTTCACAACATCGTTCCGAAAGTACCGTCCGTAGCAATGGCTTTTCTGGGACTCGATTTGCCGCCTTCCTCGCCTGCTGGTTTGCGATGTCTGAATGTGAAGCCAACGAATAAGCTCTTGCTCATGGGGTCTTCTCTGTCGGCCATATTCTCTAGAGCTTCCTGCTTCTCGTGGACTTCCTTGTACTTGGCCATATCTGCTTCATTGCTAAAGTCGTCGAAATAACCAGCGTCGGTCTCTGAGTCGAGTTCGGGGACGAATGGAGCGCGCTGGGAGCGAAGAGTGGTCCAATCAACTTCGGCGAAGTATTGATGCTCATAGACATCCTTGATAGACGAGAAGCGACGAGACTTGGAGGCAATGCAGCTAGTTTTGTCAGTGAATGGGCTACAAGACGCAAAACAAAAGGAACAGCATACCTAGTAATAAAGTTCCAAGTGCGGTTACTGATGAAGTAGTTTGGATCTTCCCAGACTGGTCGTTTCAGAACCTCTCTCCAATGCTTCAAATTTTTCCATGTCTCTTCAACTGTGGCACCTGCAAAGGGAGGAAAGCCGGTCAAAGCCTCGAAGTGCATGCATCCAAGACTCCAGTAGTCGACAGAGAACTCGTACTCATCACCCTTCAGGACCTCGGGAGCCATGTAGTCTGGAGAGCCCACGATGGACTTCGCATAGTTGATATCCTTTTCTCTCATCGACCGGTATCCCTCGCGGCGTTCCGCAACGGTACGTTGCTCCATTGGCTTGCCGAAAGGAACGTATGTCTCTCCAACCTTCTCCAGCTTGACTCGCATGGATTCGATTTTGCCAGGAGCTAGGAAACCGGCAGCGAGACCGAAATCTGTAAGTTTAACGTGTCCAGTAGAATCGATGAGGAAATTCTCGGGCTTGAGATCTCGATGGATATAGCCAAGCTGATGAAGGGCATCTACTGAGCAGAACATTTCGGCGATATAGAAACGGGCGTGGCGGTTCGCAAGGACACCAGTGTTGTTGAGTAAGGTTCTGAAATCTCCACCAGGGACGTATTCCTAGGAATCTGTTAGCCGGAGCAGGTTGCTTTTTGTAATGTACTTACCATAGCCAAGTAGATGCTCTTCTCATCTTGGAACGAGTATAGCAGTCGCACAAGCCACTCACTCTTCGCATTTGTCAAGATATCGCGCTCGGTCAGGACATGTCTAATCTCGTCGAGCTTGAACAGTAACTTCTTGCTCATAACCTTCAAGGCACAGACTTCTCGGGTATCCTTCTTCTGCGCGAGGAAAACCTGACCATAACCTCCTTGTCCGACTTGTGTGAGGATCTGGAAATCACCTTGACGAAGACGGACACGACGCTTTCGAAGATTGGCACGCTCTCGTCCAGCATATTTTTGCCAGACTGGGTTGTAGGTCTCCTCAGGAGTCTCTGGAGGTTCGGGGAATTCTGAGCGGAAGTGGTTCAGTCGGTTCTGGCGAGCACCAACATAGCTGAGAAGGTCGAAGTAGTAGTCTAGGAAGTCTGCAAATTGTTAGAATTGGCAAAAAGAAATAGGCATAGACCTGGCTGTACTTACATAGCTGTGTGACATTTGCGAGGCGCTTCACATTTGGCTTGTGTAGAATTTCCAACTCCTCCGTCGTTAAGCCTCGCTGGGTGTTGTATTTTCTCGTGGTTTGTTGGGGTTGTTGGTAAAGCTCTTGTCTCGAGATTGCGGCTTGGTTCTGGACGGATTCGAGGCCTGACCTGGATCCTGGTGGTGTGTTCTCTTTACCTTGTTTCCTCAGAGGACTGCCGGGTGTTACGGCGGCTTTATGTAGAACACTCTCGTCAACACCACCAACAGAATTGCCAAAATAGGAATCGTCCACAGCCAAATTGTTCCCCTTTGCGGGCGATAATGGTGTTCCAGCCTGGGAGCGAGTGTTACCAAACACAGGAGGGGCAATCTTCATAGCATTTTCGAAAGCGGTAGGTAGATCATTGGCACCTGGAGGATGTTGTTTCTTGCTCGGACTGCCTTGTGGAGTGGAGACTGGAGTGGTGAAGTTGTTCCGGTTTGGGGTATTTGGTCGCTCGAATGCTTCGTTCTGGCTCGATCGAGTGAGGAGAGGTGGAGGTGGCACAGGAAGAATGTTATCGTGCTTGCCACCCTGCGAGGACGGAAAAAGGTTGGTAATGAAGTTCGACATGTTGAGAATGTGTGTACTTGTCTGCTGAGGAGTTGGTGCCAAATACCGGTGAGAGCTTGGATCTCCTCACACCAAAGAGTGTCAATGGCAGGAAGACGGGCAAGCTGGCAAATTCTTAAGATGCAATGCCCAGATCCAGTTACAATTGCTTGAAGCAATGATTTGCGGCTGATGTTGGAGTTTTATGCAGGTTCCAGGATGTCAATGTCCAGGTCGTTGGGCTCAAATGAACCCAGGTAGAGAGGGGTGGTTTGTTTATTTCGTTGCGATAGCGACCGCCGCGTCGATATAATTTAGCGCGATTGCCCGCGGCTCGGAAGATCCCTGAGGTATCCTCTGATCTAAACTCAGCTCCAACTCCATAGTTCCTTTTTCATTTCCTTTAATTAACCACTAAAGTGGCATTTGAGGATTATTCATTCAACATCGCGACCCGATCAAGGATAAGAGTTCGCATTCCTCGAGTCAGTGCGTTTCAATAGCAGGATCTACCACGGCTCTCGCAAGCGACGTGAAGAAGAACAGTTGCATTTAGTCTTTGTTCTTGGTGCTTGAGTTGCCTATCGATGACAGAAAACAGTGACTGCTGATTGGGGCACCACAGAAATCTCCCTCACAACACGAGAATCATAGAAATGGAAGTCACCGAATTATCACAGGACTTTGCTTGACCCTGTTGAGGATGTCACAAAATTCTCATAAGACATTTGACCTGCAAAAGCTCAAAGTCATGAAATCGATCGAGTTCTTTCACCGGATGGATCTTGTGGAAGTGGTAAAATATTAGTTTTGCAAGGTTCGGACACCTTTTTCTTCGGATATCGGATGGGCTGCCTAAGTATGTCAAGGTAAGCAAGCCACTACCTTACTTGATCTGGTTCTTCCAACGCTCTTGGAGCTTGCAACGACTGGAGTGGAGTCTTAAGGTTTGAGGCTGAAAATCGATGATGGATCTGATCAGCTGATCTAGCTTTGCGATGCCACAGAGTCCGGGCCCATTCGTCTTTATGGGTATTCGCGGCTTTGAGAAGGCTTACCTAAGGTAAGGTACCTAGGTAGGTACCACCCGTCGACTTTCAGCTGCAAGTGCAAGTGCAAGTGCAAGTGCACGGCATTGCGTGCACCCTCCCGAGTTATTGCTAGACCTCATGATTTGTTTGCCACCATAATGTCAAATTGCGTGCAAATTTTACTGAGAGAACACCTACTAGCCGGCCCACCTCCAGTTTCGCTCGGGGCTCGCTTACTGTCGGGGAAAGCGAATGTCACAGGCAAGCAAAACTGTCACAGCTCGGCCAAACTTCGGTCATTGGGTTTTGGT
>JACBAH010007128.1:0-21287 GCA_014282315.1 Neospermospora avenae | reverse complement strand
CGTTTACCGCAAGGTTGGCCTGGATGACCACATCGAGCTTCTGGCTCTGGCATGGCATCACGTTTACCACAAGGTTGACCTGGATGACCACATCTTGCTTCTGGTGCTGGCTCTGGAATGGCATCACGTTTACCGCAAGGTTGACCTGGATGACCACATCTTGCTTCTGGTGCTGGCTCTGGAATGGCATCACGTTTACCGCAAGGTTGACCTGGATGACCACATCTTGCTTCTGGTGCTGGCTGTGGGATGGCATCACGCTTTCCGCAAGGCTGGCCTGGATGTCCGCAGCGAGCTTCTGGCTGTGGTAAAGCGTCACGTTTACCAAGGAGTCCCCGTCGCATTTCCGGCTTTAGAACACGGAGCTCGGGAAGATGTCCAGGGACATAGCAAGTGGTCCCCTCGATGAAGCATTTGCAACCCTCACCGCAGGTATCATCGCTCGTGCAGACTGTGATACCTATTAGTCTGGAATCTTCTTCGCAAGGGGTTTGAACTTACAGCCGCCACATAATTTCATTTGCAAAGTGATGGGATGATTCGAAAATTGCATGGTTGGAGCTGACTTGCGATGGGATGGACGAAAGCATGACTTTGATATTGGGAAACATTCGCAGCCTTCGTTGCAGTCGTCATCGGTGGTACATTCGCTGGCTGTGAACAGTATTACTTTAGCAATTCTCACATCCTTTTTTCGGGTAGGGAACACCTACAGGCAGCACCACAGACTGCATATTGCAGAGCTGTAGGAGACTCGGTCGAATGCTTGCTTGGTGCAGCAGTGGCTAGTGCTATGAGGAAAGCGAGAAGTGCTGGGGATGGTCTCATCTTGTCAAAGTTCTGCTTTCACTTGAAATTTGAGAGGAGAAAGAAGTGAAATGGTCGAGTGAAGTGGTTGATCAAACGAGAAACTTGCCTCAATACGCAGTCTATATAGGAGATCAGCCCAACACGGGTCGGTGAACTTTTCGCACAACGGCTAGAGCGGTATGAAGTTCTTAATCGGCCCGGGCCAAAGCAATCTATGACGAGCCGAATGAAGTGATACAAAGTCGATAACTCGGATGAACAGTACACGAAGTAGTGGCATGACTCCTCCAGAATGATGTTGGCATGATGTCTTTGATCATCGGGCACAAAATCATGTAATGCAATTTAGGGGACAGCAATCACACTCTGAGAGTACAGCAGTCCGGGAGATGAGTTGTACAGTTGATTCAGATCTGTCCCACGAAGATGAGACTTCTGGAATGCATTTATCGACGTCGTACCGGCTACAAAGCAGTCATGAGCCTCATCTGAGAAGAAAAAACCGGCTGTGCTACTGTCTCAACGGGGAAACTTGGACTCGTTTCCGATTCGCACGAAATATAGTACGGCCGGAATTGTGACAAAAATAAAATCAAACTTTTGAAAAAATCGTAGTATATAGTTTCTGGAATGCTACAGAGCGGGTATTGCTCAATACGTCACTTGACTCTCAACAGGTACGACGCTAAGCAGCCTTGCTTCCAATCTGTTACATATGATGCCTGCTCCAAGGCCGTGGTACTTCGATCAAGGCTCGAGAAGCCCCTTTTTGATCACCAGCTCCGGTCTCTCGCCTTTAACGTATAAGATGTTCTCCCGAGTCTGTTCCAAATGCACGCTCCCGTAGCGAATCAACTCCGCAAAAGTACCCGGCTCGACATCCCTCCCCTCGTTCTCCTTTTGGTCCCACAGAACCCCAAGAGCCGGTGTCCTGGTGAGGTTCTTCCCGTGAGTAATCTTTTGCATACTAGATCTCGTAAGGATTCTCCAGGCGTTCTTGTACGCCGATTTGTACTCCTCGGCTTCCTCACCGCCATCCCTGTCAACCTTCATAGCCAGCGCATCAAATAGACTTTGTCCCTGAAAGCCTACCACGGTTTCAGCTCCCCAGTCTTCATCTAGGGCATCAAAGTACAGAATCTTCTCGGCATGGTAATCTCGTCCGCTAAAGCCGTTCGGCTCTTCGAGCACACTGAGTCGCATCCATGCCAACACTTGCGAGACGTATCCAGCAACGAATTGAGGCTCGACTTCGAACTCCCACTTGAAGCCGCGAGCTTCTTGCTGCTCGTAGTTGATTTTTTGACCGATGTCTGCGAGTGGATGCAGAATGATGTTTGAAGAGTTTGTTCGGCCTTCCCACATATGGTAAAAATCTCGTGCCTGTGAGTGTTTAGTTGGTGCAAGGTACAAATACCTGGAATATGTTACCAGCGCTTGATGAAAGGATCATTTCTTCTACTAGCAACGAAATGATTCGCCATTATCGTTGTGTGCATCAGCGGCGCCGACACTTGAAATGGCGATGCGGGATCCACTAATCTACCGCATTATTAGTCAACCATTTTTTCAATCTCGCACGAAAAATCATTTGATAGACTTGCTGATTCCAACAAATCCTATCCAAATCTCTGACCAAGATTATCCCTGTGTCCATCCAAACCCCACCATACAACCACAAACAAGCCCCTCTTAGGAAATCAGCACTATGAGGTCCTGTATACGGCCCATCCATAGTACCCTTGACGAAAGTTTCAGGAAGTTTGATCTCTGAAGATTCTGCCCATTTCAACGCGTTGTTCGGCGATCCGCGAACATTGTCGAGAACGCGAACGGTCCAAGACGGGCCGCAGAGACGAATCCAGTTGAAGATATTGCGCTGACACCAGGAAGGCATGGACTGGACCCCGGAATGCCAGAATGTCCAGATGTTCTTTTCTGAACCTTTTTTAATGGGAGCATGATTGGTCAAGGATTGAAGGATCTCTTCGTCTGATCGATCGTCCTTGGGGTCGACGAACCGAACTTCTTTGCTGAACTCTTCGGGTATGATAAATTTAGAAGACATGTTGGAATTTCAGGATGAGTCTGTAGAAATAATCGAACAGAACACAGCTTCTGTTATATATAGTGAGCGAATCTGACACTTCGGAGTCAGCTCCAGAAATAGCCGCTCGCTTCTCGCATTTCAAAGTCCAGTCTGAGTAGACGAAGGATTATCACTCCACGCCACTGCTGTAACTAGACTCTTCGACATCATGTTTGTTGCCGCGTAGAGTACATACGGCGCTTTCGTGATGTATCCAGAGATGTAGTCGCGCCTCCCATTCGATGAAATGCGAGACAAGGATACTGATTGGACAATTGAGCGAGATCTCACTCTTGCCGCTTGGCGCTGACGTTGCCGCAGGGTTGTCCAGGTTCGATTTCAACTATCCCATGCTCCAATTTCTGAAAGCTCTTGCAATAAGGTAAAATCAGAAAATTATTACAGTCACAGAACTGTGTCTTCGGGTCTCGATATTTGGCTGGTCGCTAAGTCTCATTCCAGTGATCTCCCTCCGAGCGACGTGAAGGATTGACGCATACCGCTCCTGTGCATCAGTAGACCTGCTACGCTGAGCTTAGACCAGAACAACCGTCTAGGGACGATCTAGCCTCCTGCGATATCAAGGCCAAGATCGTTCCTCTGACCTCCGAGTCGAATTCAGTCAAGCCTTCCGAGGCGAGCCAAGATCGTCTTGGACAAATTTTTTGGGATTTGGTGGTAAAATGATTATCGCCGATACAACAATATGTCAATCGAGCTCGAGGATTATTTCGGGTACTGTGGTGAGATCCTTTTTTTGACTCCATTATAAGAACTACGACCTGTGGATTGAAAGTGCCTTCTCGTTTCCCGTTGCCGCAAAACCACTTGTCTAGCCTTGCTTTGAGAACTTAATGAGAGCTTGTCCTTTGCAACTCCCGAGGCAACTATCGCGTTTCTGGATGCTTGATAAAATTACTCGTACTCCTAATGCAGTCAGCACATGAGTGGAGTGATTGGCAAATTTCTAAAATGACTTCTCCTGATTCTTACCTATAATTATCACTTGGTTCGTTAAGGTAAATAGGGACAATAAATATGATCAAGGGGGTCCCCGGAGGTTCGCTAGTGATAAGTTAGGTATTTGTAGAAACTGATCATCAGCTAGAGAAGATTCTACTTCCCCTCCTTTACTAGAAATAAACACTGCAGCACTAAAAGCACGGGCCCATTCTATTACCATTGGCAAGCAGGGTCATAGAGTCAACCTTTCTTGACAAAAGAAAGAATTCGAGACTCTGACGTATCGTAGCTTTGTGTGCTTGTCTCGTCGATATTTGAAGCTACACGAGGTACCCTTATACACCGGTTACTCTGCGTCCATATCGAGCCAGGGTCAATAATGTGCAACAGGAAAGTCGTACACATCACATCCTTGTTTGTTTCACACAAGTTCGAAGCGGAACTCGGTGATTCCATTCAGATCGATGGCACGATGTGTCTGGATGAAGAGTTCAATGGTGTTCCAAGAATAGTCAAGATCACTCAAGGTAGTGCTTTTGCCTTGCGAGTTCCTTCCATGAAGCGGAGTGACTTTCAGTTCGTGATCGTTATAAAGAGGGACACATGACCTGTCAGTTTGTTGATGAGAGGTTCGAGCCATGGAATAATCTCATCCATCCGCAGTTTTTGTCAGGTCCAGGCGCACGAATCTTTTGCCACTGCCTTCGAGGGAAAAAAGGCTGAATAATCACCTTGTTATTCGGTGATCCTATAGTGTGGATAGATGATATGGAAGGTGTCCCAGAGCGCAAGTCAGTGGCGAAGGAAGAAGCCGTTTATATAGATGAAGATGCGTCTTGATATTTTCCCAGTTCCGAGAACGAAAAAGCGGGGTTTAACGACAAAGGAATGTGCTGGATTGCCTGTAGAGATTGACTTTGCGCTTGAGACCGAAAAATACCATGGAAAGTCTGACCAGTGTGTAAAGCTTGAGACGCATACGGAGGTCGATGTTCATATGTCACGTGTAAGCATTCTTGTGTTCCAGTAACTTGGAAAGGAAATTGCATCACCAGTTATGACTCAAGCAAATATATATTCGCCACACCAATCGTGAACTTCACCATAGCCACTCTGAACTCGGTATAGGATTTCGTTCATTTGACATCGGCTGAATACAGAAAGGTCATTCTCGGCTCAAACCACGAGGAGGGCTATTTCTAGGTTGACTAGGTCAACATACATTCATTTTAGTACTGAAGATCCTTGTGAAACACATTCCATTAATCAACTCTATCGTGTGGGTGAGATTGTGGTTGGGATTCATGATAGAGATGTTTAAATGAGACTTCGATTCAATCTAGCTCATGTGTTGACATCCTAAGCGATGCCTTGTAGCCGCCCGGTGCCTTGGTGGAGATCATATCTGCAAGAATGGTAGATCTTCTAAGTCGAGACGAGTTAATCACATGGATGATAGTCAAGACATCGTCAATGATCCGTGTTCTCCATAGGTTCGAGATAGACGCTTATAAGATTTGCTGGTAAGTGGGAAATTGAAAGTCATCAAGACACATGCACTAAGCTTTCTCGCCTGAGACACACGCCTGCAACACTCGGATGAAATCTGCCAAAGTCTGGCAAAAAAGAGGATATGAATCAAACTCAAGCATACCATATATTCATACTATTATTAAATCACACACAAGGCCTAAAATCTAGCCTCAACCTTCTTCTCCACATCCTGCAGTGCCCACGCACTGCTCTTCGTCTTACTCCTCACACTTGTAGCCTGTTCCTCGGTGAATCCCTTCGCCACAACAGCAGGGTTATAGCCCAACTTATTCCTCTTGCCAATCTCTTCGTCGGAAACCTTAGCATTAGTCTTTCCATCCGCTCTCTTATATACCGTAACCACAACAGCACCTCCCAGACCAAGATTATGCTGCAAAGCAACCCTGGTATCGTCAACCAATCTGTTGTTCGCCCATCCTCGCAAATGCCATACTAGCTCAGCACACTGAGCGATACCAGAGGCACCGAGAGGGTGGCCCTTTGAGATGAGCCCGCCGGAAGGATTGATAACGACTTTTCCACCGTATGTGATTCCACCGCTACGCACAAGCTCGTGGGCTTTTCCAGGTGCGGATAGGCCAAGCGCATCAATGACGATCATCTCATTGGCCGAAAAGCAGTCATGAAGCTCGCAAACCTTAACATCATCAGGAGTAACCTTGGCCTCCTCCATAGCGACCTTCACAGCATGTTTCGTCATATCGAAGCCCATCAAATCAATAGCCGATCTACTGAACAAACTTGGTGAATCGGTAGCGAGACATTGTCCTGCAATCAAGACGGCTTGTTCCTTCAAGTGTGGGCGCTGGTCGAGGAAGTCCTGCGAGACAAGAATGGCGGCTGCTCCTCCGTCGGAGGTTGGGCAGCATTGCAGTTTTGTGAGGGGTTCGTGGATCATGGGTGCTTTCATGATTTGTTCAAGCGTGTAGACGTCTTGGAACTGGGAGTAGGGGTTTCGTTGGGAGTGTTCGTGGTTAACGCGCGCGATTTCGGCGAAGTCTTCGTTGGTTGCTCCGTACCTGTAAGTGAATCAATCAGTAAGTACTTCAATACTGCAGGACGGGTAAAGGAGGAGCATACTTCTCCTTATATTCCCGACCAGCATTTCCAAACATCTGCGCAGCTCCAGGAGCATTTGTGACACCTCGAGTCGCCTTCATCATATCTCCAGATGTACCAGTTGGCTTACTGCGATCGTTCCAGAAGCTCTGGAGACTTCCTGGGTTCATCTTTTCGAATCCGACGACCATGATACAGTCCGCACCGCCATGGCTGATGACATTACGGGCAAGGTGAATACCTGTTGAGCCAGTCGAGCAGTTGTTGTTTACGTTGTAGATTGGAATTTGGGTCATGCCGAATTGGTAGAACACTCGCTGGCCACAGGTGGAGTCGCCGTAGCAGTAGCATGCTACGCCTTGGTCTACATCGTCGTAACTAATCTGCGCATCTAAGAGAGCCTTGATACCGGCTTCAAATCCGAGCTCGGTATAGTCGACCTTTCCTCTGGGCTTGATGAATTTGGTCATGCCTACGCCGAGGACGTAGCATGGTTCGTTGCGCTTGATGACCATGTTGGCTGTTGGGTAGATATATCAGGGAGTATTGGTGTAGTAAGGGCCGGGAGGGTTTTAAGGGGTGCTCTTTAGCAAATTATCTATAAACTTCTCACTTCTGTAGTACAAAGAGGATTGAAGATTATTGATATGTATTAATGTACAGGTTAGAGGACGACGTTGTTATTAACTTGGAGCTCTCTCCACATGGAGAATTCGATAGCCCCGTCTGGGAACAAATGCGGGGGACTAGCCGAACCGAGGCTATGTGGCAATCCCTGCTACGACTATTGCGATCGACACCCCACCAATAAATCGGCTTGCATGTGCGACTGTGGTGCAGTTTTCGGACATGAGTATTTTTAACATGCCTTTTGCCATGAGGGCGAAAAAGTCTACTGCGACGATCTCGAGATTAGCCAAGTCAATTCGGTTCTCGGAGTCCTCGGCATGCATGGCGACGACGGTCCACTTTGGCTGATGATTTGCCAAGGCTTCATAGCACGTGATGGAATTCTTCGCTATTTACGTACCATCGTCCTTTCGACGGCCAGGAATTTAAAGCAGATTATGTGGCAAGGTCAAAAACTAAATATCGACCTCACTAGTAGTCAGCTCGTGGATGAAGTCATTCGCTTAATGTTGAGCTACTTCCGGAACCCAAGTAAACAACTCGCTTAGACCCCTTTCCCAACCCTGCTCGTTCCGCTTCACTCCTTACAATCTCCTTAATCTCACTCTTCAAGTCTGACTGCGTTGGTTTCCAACCAAAAACCCTTCCAGCCCTATACGACTTACAAGTCGCGCTCACATTCAACAATGCTGATCCCGCTGCCTTCAATAGCACATCTCTCTCCACTATCTCCTGTTCTACGCTCCCAGTCTTCAAGTATCTTTGTTTGACAGCTTTCTAGAAGACCCAATCCGCAACATCTGCCAGCAATGGATTCCGTTTTCTGCGAAGTAATAGCCTTCTTTGTCCCACGTTGCGTTACCAACCTTGGCTTGCATCTCGGCGAAAGCTGATTCTATGGTGGAAAGATAGAGCTTGGAGAGGTCATCGATAAGGACATTTGGCCAGAAGGTCTTGAGATGATCAGCCGGAAGTAGCTAAATGGGGGAGCCACCTTCCAGAGTGAAGCGAGCGATTTTGTAGAATTGATGAGAACGAGTTGACCCTGTGCCGCGGCCCTTTCCCCAGATCGTGGGTGGACAGATGATGGATGTTTTGATCTTGTCAGGATGTTGATAGAACTACCTTGTCGCAGGGACGATGGGAGTGTATATCTTTAATCATCACCTTAGTGCAAAAGTTCAAACAGAGGTCGCGGAGATACGCCCCACTCAAAGCCAATAGTTCTGCGATGTTGTCTGAATCGTCATAAGCTTTCACTCTCTTCCCGTCATCCTCTCCCCAATCAACACCTTCGGATTCAACAGAATATCAGTCCCGCTTGTATTAATCCAATATTCTCCCAACAACCCTCTCTAAGCCATGTTTGATGGCCTCAGCGGCACCTACATGATCTGAACTGCTCGAAATGGAGGACGATATCTGCTTTAGAAAAATTCTTTTAGAATAGGATCGTTGTTCGAGAAGTCAACGTATAAGATGCCAAGTGCTGGATATGCGGTCGATGACGCGGAGCCTTGAGTTGCAGAACGGACGAGACACGTGATGTGCTTTTCCTACCAAGGAGGTATGTGGTGATGACGGGGTGGAGGACAGAACCGCCGACATAGCCTGTCTGAAAATCAAGATGTTAGAAGGTAATTTTTGACCGATCCAAATCATGTCTGAACGTATGAGAATTTGGACGACCAGACTCTTTACAAATGATTTACTGCACCGGTGACGAAGATCTTCGGAGGCATTGTGTTTCGCGAAATCCAGGTATAGTCTGTTATCAACGTCAAATTTTAAAGATGTATCAGACCGAAAATGTCTCTGCGCAAATTTTTTGGCGTAATTGGGGATGGGGAATCAGTAAACTTGAAACCAGCGTCGTTCAATCTCACCAGTGCGGTGTCTGACAAACCCGACTTTGCGGGGTATCGCTTATCAATACAATGTCAACAACGATGTGACGATCTAGGCTAGAGAAAGGCAAAGCTTGTCACGCTTGCGTTCATGAATTTAACTGTCGCGCTCTTGTACTACAGTATCAGATATGATCAGCAAGGTGCTGTCAAGCCTACATGGACAGAGAAACTAGGCTGAAATTGATTGTGCTCGTTCCAAATATAGATATTCGCATTGCAGTTATACAACTTTGCAATATTGTTACTCAAAATGAGATGCGTGGAGTAGGATGGGGTTTCCACAAGTAGAGAGCCTTTGAAAAACAACGTAAATGGTTATTTCAGTAACTCTTAAATGCAACATTGCTAGGATCATTTATCTACGCCACAGATAATTCGATCTATTATTATCAAACGTTTACAAGGCTTTCAGCCAGAATCCCCCCCCAAAAATTTTGAACGGCAAGAACCCACTGAAGCAGTAACAAGTTCGAAACCTACAGCTCAACTTCACTATCTGCTCAGCAGCACTACTACTTCTTGCCGCAGAGTCAAAGTTGGGGTTCTTTCCGCTTGCATAAAAGGCGACGAGACTACATTACACAACTTCTTTGTTATATGACGGTATAAAAAGACGTCTAAGCCCATCTGGCTCATCCAATCCCTCCTGCCGCTCTGCCTGTTTCCAGCTTTACCAGAAAGATTTCAGATACAGTAGCTTCGAACATCATAAAATCCACCTCTTCACTCTATCCCATCCAATATCAACATATCCCATCTCAAATATTCCTTCAAAGAGATGTGTCTTTACTTCTGCCATCTCCACGTCCTCCCATGCTGCACAGGCGTATCAAATATCTTACCCGGGTTCATAAGCCAATACGGATCCAGCGCTTGCTTAATACTCTTCATCACCACCAGCGTATCAGGGCCGACTTCTTGTAGGAGTTCTCCTTTCTTAAAGAAACCTATTGAATGTTCGCCCTACCACATCTCATCAGTACGAGGACTACAGATCCATCCTCGCATAATCGATGACCCCAGAAAACGAGTCGATTGTGGGGAATGATGTGTGAGAACTTGAAGGGAGAATGGCGAGGCAAGAGGGAGAAGGGAAGGAGAAGTGGATGAGAGTGGACGTACGGACGAGGTGCCTTCCATCGCAAGAGCTTTCGTGATCATATTCTTGACATGCTTATCCACAGCCGCTGTCTCCTCCGCATCTTCGGCATGGAACATGATAGCTTCGTGGAAGTTGCCATCACCGAGATGGCCGACAACTGAGGAGAAGAGACCGAGTTCTTTGCGGCCTTTCTCAGATTCCTCTATTACACTTACAGTTAGCACTTTTGCCCGGAAAAGAGACAGAAAAAGGTACAGGCAAGAGAGATAAGGTAGAGGAAACTGGGGAAGTGGGAAGAGGACGAACCAATAATGTCCGCAAGTCTGCTCACAGGCACAGCAATATCCGTTGTCCACAACTGCGTACCCTCCGGTCTAGCCGCCAAAAGACTCCAAAGCGCCTGCTTCCTCCCACTCCAAATCAAATCCTGCTCCTTCTTATCCCTCGCAAACATAAAACCCCCTCCCTGATTCCTCTTCGCAATCTCTTCCACCCTCTTCACATCATCCTTAATACTTCCCTTCGTGCCCGAGAACTTGATGAACAGCGTCGGGGCTTCTCTCCATGTCTTAGGAGCGGTATGCCCTTGTGAGTTAAGGACTTGCATCTGTTTCGCATCTAAGAACTCGAGCGCTGCAACGGGCACACCGGCACGCATTATGGCTGTAGCTGTTGCCGCCGCATCGCGCACCGTGGGGAATGCGACGACAGCGACGTTGTACTCCTTCGGCACAGCCGCCAATTTCAATGTCACCTCTGTAACCAGGCCCAAAGTACCCTCGGAGCCTACGAAGAGGCTATTAAGGTTATAACCCGCGGCACTCTTCCTACTCCTCCCCATTCCCTTCGTTTTGATAACCTGTCCATCCGCCAGCACAACAGTAAGGTTCAACACCCAATCCTTCATCGCGCCATACCTCACCGCATTCGTACCGCTACAATTCGTACCGACCATCCCACCGATCTGCGCTGACGGACTAGGATCTACCGGAAAGAAGAGACCGCTCTCATTGATCTTTTCATTGAGATCGACCCAGTTTACAGATGGCTGCACAATGATATCCATATCATCTTCGTGAAACGCGATAATCTTATCCATGTTCCTGAAATCGATCGAGAGCCCGCCGTGAGGAGCACTAAAATTCCCTTCGAGTGAAGAACCGCCGGAGAAAGCGGTCATGGGGACGCGGTATTTATGGCATATTTGAGCTAGGGTCGAAACTTCAGCTGTGGATTTGGGGTAAGCGACTGCGATGGGCAGACTATCGATATTGGAAGGTGACCATTCGGAATACCCATGAGCTTTAAGTTCTTCGGCGTCTGTACTAATACTATCCGCACCTAACACTTCTGAGATCTCGTAAATGGCCTTTCACGTGTTAGATCGCTTTCCATTTTGATATTTGGAATTCGATATGTTAAATTGGGAAAGGGGGCCGCGGGAGGAAAGAATAATACCTTCTCCATATCCTTGACACTCCCATAGCGCGGCGGTCTAAATTTATCTTCACGCGCATAATCGCTGTTTTTGATATCCTGTGTTTTCTGGTACGCTCGTCCTGTTACCCATGCTAGACTAAGACCGATCCCGAAAGCCAGACCTATCAGGGGTGTTTTAGACTGAGATTGAGATGATGAGGAATTTGACGTTGAAGATTCCAAGGAAGCGGATTTGTAAGGTTTAGATGGGAATGTATGCTTGAGTCGTTTTGCGATAGGTGTGGAGGTGGACTTGACGCGCTTTGAGAGGGTGAGGATGGGACGGGCTCGCGATGTGGAGAGCATTTCTTCTCTGGCGGATGGATTGACGAGGCTCAATATTCTGAGGAGAGTGATTGAGGATTGAGAACTCAGAAATGATAGGAATTCCTTGAGAGTGTAATCAGATTAAGTATTGTGAGGCTGTAGTTGACGAATCTATTCATGTTATTTCGTAATGCCGCGTGAGGAACGACTGTCAACGATCCAAGCTGCAAAAGTACTCAGTCACGTGTACAGATACTCGGAGGAACCATTATATTTTGATTCTTATGCTGTTTATGACTATCTCATCGTCAACTCAATATGTGATGAGAAGATAGTTCTTTTTTCGTATGTTGGCCTTGAACGAGGCAAAGTTGAGCGTGAGGTGGCGCTTCGGTGGTGCTTCGCGTAATGGTCTATCTCTTGTTGATAAGGCAGGTATCAACTTCTACTTCTGCAACCGTTCCCACTAACCCTTGTAAATATACATACTCAAAATACATTTTTCATACGTAACTCCTAACTTTTTCCAGTGGTCACTACTCACGATGACGCTGAGAAACCCATCACAGTCCGTTCTTGTCAAGGCCATTTACTCATTGCTTATGAAATGACCAGATATGCTGTGCTGAACGATAATCTAGTGTAGGCTATACCTTATAGTATAATTATTGAGATATTGCTCTGTTTCAGCTCGTTATCAGGTACGCGGAACCTCACGATGTGAAATAATACCCTCTGTTTGATGCTTGCCAAGAATTGACAAAAGCAACAAGGGCCACTATCGCCACGGCATTATCACCACGGCATTCCACGCAAAAGTCTATGCTTACCGCTCACTACCTCTACCAAGGCACAAGAGCACAAGAATGGACGTTAAAAAGGCTTCAAATGGTATTCTGACATAATAAATACAACTACTGTCTGCGAGGAGGATACCATGGGCGTTATAGCTTAGCTTTAGGCTCGGCAGCTGAGGCGCTAGCTTCCTTGTTGACAACCACATCCCCGCTCTTCTCGCTGTTGCCGAAGAAGATGACTTCGACGGTCAGATCATCACTATCAAACTCTAAATCAGCATGAACTCCTTTGCCCAAAACACCTTCTATCGAGGAGACATTTCGAAGGGAGACAAGGACAGAGGAAGGAAATGGAAGGGAGAGATGGATGGAAGAGAGTAAACATACCGATACCGCCTGCTATACGGCGCCGGCAATGTCAACAACGCGCAGACCATATCCTTGTCCTTCCCACCCAACGCATTTCTCACTAAATGAGTAGCAACATTCTTATCCTGTACGACAAATCTCTCTGATTCCTTCGCCGTAACGCCCCACTGTCTCTGTCTGACCGGGGTTTTCTGTCCCTCTTCACTCATACCTTCTTTCACTCCCCCCTTCACATCCTTAACATACTCGACCGGCAACCCTTTTTGCTGAGAGGAAAACATACTCGCCCAAGAGCTACCACCACCATTGGACTCATTGCTTTGTTTCTCGATCCATTGACCGACCAAGCCGACGACTTCTTCGTTCGTAAGCATCTCCCATAACCCATCTGTAGCCAATACCACAAAATCTCCCTTTCCAGGCTCGATTTTGGTAGACGTGACGACGGGCTCAGCTGTTACGTAGGGTGGTGTACGGAGGAGTTGCGATGGTGTACGGCCGAAGAAAGATTGCTTCAGCCTTTCAGATACTTCGCGTGACCATTTATACGTCGCATCACCAAATGCCCTCGAAGGTTCCAAGCCCCCCAAAACACGACCATTCCGAATAACATTTGGTTCGCCAGGATGTTCTTTACGCATACGAGCTTCTTCATCAGGATTACTGCCTGTTTGATCAACACTCAATGGACTCGCCACCCATTTGCCAGACTCGCCTCGTCGACCTAGCACGGCGCGAGAATCACCTGTACAGGCTACGTGCAGGAGTTTGCTGTTGCTATCGTAGAAAGAGAGTAGGGCGCAGGAGCCGGAGAGAGCGGGGGCGAGGAGCTCGGCGGCGATAGGTTTCGAGTTTGATTTTAGGACTTTTTGGACGGATTCGTGGACGATTTCGTGGTCAAGACGGTTAAAGCCTGTTTTCATTGCGGCTTGGATAGCGTCGATTGAGGGCGAGCCAATTGTTGGGTCGGCAAGTGTGGCTTTGTAGGTGGAGTTTAGTTCGCGGGCGACGAAGGATATCAGGACTTGTCGGAGTTTGGCAGAGGTTGTCCAGCCACTGTTGATGTTAGTTTATCGGGCAGGGAACTTGAGAGTGCACCTTACGAATGACCGTCAAACACTCCCCAGAACATCCAATCACTAGAGTCATTCTTCGCAGCAGTAGCAGTAGCCAATCCTTGAGGCAACTCAATTATCTTCTCTACATGATCGTCTTCAATAGGATCATTGCTGGGTATTTGCACGACATCATATCTCACAACCCCTTTTCCTCGGCCGACAAAATAACTCTCCTCATTCCTCCTCAACTTCTGGGTCGCCTGATCAGGATTCAACATCTCCAAAACCTTCCTGCCCGACTCGTCTGTATCTTTAGATATTGGTTCGTTGCCAGTGATAGCCCCCGTGTACAGATTGTCCGGACCAACAATTACAGCCTTCCTCTCCCAGTCCGCCGTCTGAGTCGCGGGCGGTGCGTAAAGCGTAGATGAAGTAGCAAAGTCTCTAGCTTGTTGTGTTTGAGCGACAGATTGATCGCCGTTTTGAAGCTTGTATGTATACCAAGCTCCGTAGCCAACCAAGCTAGATGCCAGAGCAACAGAAAACCGGCGGAAATACATGGGAGATGCTCCTTTCGCGACAGGTAGTTTAGCTGTGGCAGGGCGAGGGCGAGAGTTCGTGCTTGGGTTGGCTCGTCCTGAAGAGTGTCGGATGCTTAGAGCATAGCTGGAAGATGTAGATGGAAAGGCTGAGGCTGAGGCGCGTGCTCGGAGGGAGATGCTGCTTCTTGGTACCAGGCGTGCGGTCCGGAATGCTCTGATTGCTGCTCGACGCATTGAGATTGTGGTGGTGGAAGTGCCTCTCAGTGAGTTTGAGGCGCCTTGCAGTGTTGAGGAAACGCTCGCGCTGGGCTCAGGAAGTCAAATCTACGCTAAGCAGCAGTAGAGGAGATTGAGGGCGTGAGGTAAAGTCGAAGCCAGGATTCGGTGGGAGAGGAGAGGAGAGGAGAGGAGAAGAGTTGTGGTGGTAGTAGGTGGGTAGTAGGTAGATGTGGGTGTATGTTATTGTACATTCATTATGCTTGGATTATAAGATAATGAAGAGACTAAATGAAAGACCTTGATATCTCCAATTACTTTATGTTAATCGTGCTTGATGCTAATGTCTTGAAGCTTCACCCTCACTTCCCTGCCTTTCTGGACCAGGACGAACGGCCGCTTCCGCGGTTCCGCCGATGGATGCGTCATTGGCCGGCGGGAGCTATTCACAGAAATCCATATTCTAACCTTTCACGTACAGTTTCTGAATTAAATATTTCATTTTCTACCTTAGGTATTACAAGCCTTTTGATCCCACGATTTCTTTTCAAAATCTCAGAGAGGTTATCCCAAACACATCTCGACTTCTCCGAACAATTCATTATGTCTAGTAGACAACTACGAAAGCTGCAACAGCAGCGAGAACTGGAGAAATCGCAACTGCAGACCCAAGCCGAAGAAGAATCGTCAGAAGACGAGCCCGTCGCACCTACAAAATCAAAAGCTAGTCTCTTCGCAAACCTCGCAGCACTCGAAGACGGGAACGAGGACAATGACGACGAGGATGAAGACGAAATAGAAGATACCCCGCAGCCAGCAAAGGAAATTGCCCCACCTTCTACAGCTTCGAAAGCGAAGAAATCGAAGAAGAAGAAGAAGAAGGCCAAGAAAACGAAGGAGGAACCTGCGGAGGAAGAGCATGTCGACGATATCGATGCAGCCTTACGTGATCTGGCACTCAAGAAACCAGCGGGGGGCGAAGGAGCTGAGAAGAAGCTGACCGTTGATCCGGAGTATGAGAGAGTCTGCACGTTGCTAGGGATTAATACTCAACATCTGAAAGTGGCCAATGAGATGCGGAATCTATTTGGGAAAGCTGCTGTAGAGGTTGTGGATGAACCTGGTGGGCGGGCAGGTAGAGGACCCAGACATCGAGGCCAGAATCAGCAAGTCGATTTGGAGACAGCCTTGAAGGGCCAGCACCAACCCGGAAAGGGACTTTCGGAACTGACGTTAAGAAGGAACTTGTTTATTCAAGGCAAAGATGACTGGCCTAAAGCTACTACGGGTGGATTAACAATGGCTGTGGTTGATGACAAGACGGATGATGGAACCGTGGAATTTCGATATGTGCATGATAAGACATACCAGACTTTACAGACGACCTTCCAAAGCTTTGTGGAGATAGGAGATCCTCAAAACTTGATAGGCCTCTTGCAAAGAAACCGTAAGACTCTTCTACTTATCAACTGAAAGCCACAGCTCATGAGTACCAGCCTACCACATCTCCCTCCTAATCCAAGTCTCCAAAATCGCTAAAGACCAAACCGACCATGCCCTCTGCGCTACTCTCCTCGAACGCGCCCTCTTCTCCTTCGGTCGTGCCGCAACCTCCCTCTTCCACACCAAGCTCGCCGCCGGCAAAGCACGACTCGACTTCGCACGACCAGAAAACCGCGAACTCTGGCTAGCAGCTTACCAATACATCCGATCCCTCCTCCAAAAAGGAACCTACCGCACAGCCCTAGAATGGGCAAAATTGATCCTCTCTCTCGACCCAGAAGAAGATCCCTATTGCATGCGTCTGCTAATTCACCAACTTGCTCTCAAAGCACGAGAATTCAACTGGCTGCTCGATGTCTCTGAGTCTGAAATTCCTGATATTTGGGCACCATCATACCTAGGGAAATGCCATGCAGCATCACATACAACACCCTCTCTCGCCTTCGCCGCTCTGCAACTGAAAGAAAGTGTGCAGTGCAGAAAGCTCCTTACAGGATCCATGCAATCCCTCCCATGGCTATTTACACACCTCTTCAAAGAACTCAATCTTGATGCTCCCCCCTCAATCTGGGGTATAATGCCCCGTACAGAAGCCGAATCCCTCTTCACAGAAATCTACGTCATCCAAACCAAGGATTTATGGAATACGCCTGAAGCCACTGCTCTGCTTATGGAAATCGCGCACACAATCCCGAAAGTCGATGCTAGTGCGATTCCGAAATTAGAGAACAAAGAGATGACGCTTGATGTGGTGAGATTTGTATACTTGGATAACACACCAGCTATTATGGCTCTTGTGCCGAGTCAGTTGTTGCATAGGAGTAACAACTCGGATGCTGATCCGCTGCCGCCGGATGTTAATGTCTACAGTTATGAGAGTCAGAGGGCGGTTATTGAAGGGAGAGGAGGAATAAATCGTGGTCCTGAAGGAATGGGAGGTGATTTCCTCAATCCTCTCGCTGCTTTGCGCGCTATGATCCCAGGTTTCCCGAGAGGAAGCGATGACGATGATCATGATGTTGGTATTGAGGATTTCCCGCCGGCGATCAGAAGAGAGATTGAGCTGGCTATTGCGAATGGTAGAATCCCGGAAGGGGCGGTGCCGTACCCGTTGGGAGGCAGGGGAGCTGTGCCGAGAGGTGAAAGTGAGGAGGACGAGGAAGAGGATAGTGATGCAGAGCCGGCGGATGGGATTGGCGGGGATTATAGACATGTGGAAGTTGGGTATACGAGGAGGCTTTTGAATATGTTATGGGGTGGTGGTGGGAATGTGGAGGAAGAGGAGGAGGAGGAGGACGAGAATACGGATACGGATGAGGATATGCCGCCATTGGGGGAAGTCAATAGGCTAGGTATGGTGCTTGGGCATAGGAGCATGCATCCTGATGGTCTGCCCGCTGGATCAAGGCCTGCGTCTGAGTCTGATGATGAGGAAGATGAAGATATTCAGGATATGCCGGATTTAGTGAGACCGTCATAGATGGGGGACTAGAAAGATGAGAGCAGAGTTCAGATGTAGATACCAGAGATAGACGCATATTCAGACAGACATCGGTGCACTCTATACACGATCAACCTCCGAAGTCCCAATAGAAATATTTCCTCCTCCAGCTGTATAGCTACATCTCCTTTGTTCTACACGAGGTAGTTTTATGCTATTTGACAAAATCATGTAGGTCTTGATCGGTCCATTGTAATGACCTTGCGCAAGCTCAAGTCACAGTGTAAGCGAGTCCCGAGCCAACAGGAAGGGTACTGGCTATTATACTGTAGAATTACCATGCCTTGCACTCGACAGCGGCCTCGAAGTACTGACATCCTTTCGAATAATGTCAATCTGGATCAAAAAACACTCAAGCAAAAGAGCATAGCTTTATTACAGCCAAAATTGCTTCCAAGAATGCTAGCACAACCGAATCCAGGCGAGGGAGAACTCCCAGGAATGGAAATATTCCGAGGTTTCCTCAGGAGATAAACATGCGCGTCGTTCCGAACCGAACCCAACCGAGGCGAATCGCAAGTTAACGTTCTCAAATGAGCTCATCTCATTGCTTCATAAATTGAACCATCGAGAAACAAACTCATCCCGCGCAGCTACCGTAGGAAGTGATATCTCATCTCGCACGTGCACCTTTGTAAACTTGGTATTCCAGTCCCTGCCCGCCGTGAGGGAAGCAGATCGTAGATAGGAGCTACTTAGCAGCAGCAAGCGAGTAATAGTAAGGTGAAGGAAAAACCACTCGGAACCTTGCATCAAAACTCCCTCAAACTCCCTCACACTCCCTCACCTCACGGTCGGCGGGCGTCATTCTGCTCATGTCATGGTCGGATGGTCCAGGGTGAGCAAGTTTCATCTCTCCGACATCCCAAACCTGGCCTCTCGGTGGTGGTGGTGGTGGCCCGGCGCTTTTTACAGTACCTACTGTACGAGGCTGAAGCACGCTAGCGGCCGTGGACTGTATGGCGTGCGTGCCTGCCTCCTTGTGGGTGCGGATGCGGTGCGGATTAGAAATACACTTGAAAGAACAGCTTGCCATATATTTACCTTCTTCCCTCCTCTCTCTCTCTACATCATCCGACCAAAGACATCCTACACGATCATCGATAGTATAACGATACCTACGTACCTATCTCACTTCACTTCACTTCGCCAATCGCATTTGAAGCTACCCCGCCATACACCGAGACACCGCCAGAATGTCAGCAGAACAAGATCATACCTACAAGTTCGGTGTCAGTATGAGCTGCGGCGGATGCTCGGGCGCTGTTAATAGAGTGCTTGGGAAATTGGATGGTGAGTTCCGTTTCTTTGGGTCTTTCTGTTCTTGTTTGTGAATGGTACGGGAGAGGGGACTGGGGAGAGGTGGGATAGAGGGCTATGAGAGCAGTGGAATGCCATCGGAGTTCGGAGAAGACACCTCAGGAGGATAGAGAAACGGAGCAGGAGAAGTGTGAAGCAAGAGGATATGACTTGGCTATGAAGAAGTAAAGAAGGGAGAGGGAGGAAGAGGGAAAATGTGTAATCTCCCACAGCTAGTGCTTGGTAGATACACATCCCACCTCTTGCATTTCAACTTGAGATGCTCTCCTTTTGGCCCCTCCTGCTATGCTCCTTTCATCATGTCCAAACTCCGCCCAAAACCATGCTAATCCTTCACCCACAGGCGTAAAATCCTACGACGTCTCGCTCGACACACAAACCGCAACTGTCGTAACTGACTCCTCGCTTTCCTACGATAAAGTACTTGCAACTATCGCCAAGACGGGAAAGAAGGTCAACACTGGAGAGGCGGATGGGGAGGTTAAGAGTGTTGAGGTTGTTGCTGCTTAAGTCCGGATCATAGAATGTCGGGAAAGAATGGAACATGGTTGGAGTGACATGAGGAGCGGATGAGAAATTGAGGGATGAAGGAAGATAGGCGTTTCGGATTTGATAGCTATGGGAATGAAAGGAATGAAGATGTTTACGACTTGATGATATTGTGTACACTTTGCGAATGCTGTGCTTGCGTGGAATTTTGCCTCCAGCCTTGCATTGAAGTAAAAGGGATGAGCGGGACACATAGATGGGTGCAGAAAATACACATCCGTCCAATCTTTCACAAGCGTACAGGATTCGGCACAACATACTGTCAACTTCCATTCCTATTCGATCCAGACTTCTATCGCATCTCCAGTCTAACCACTCGCAGGACCCGATACGCTCTCGATAAAACACACCTATCTATGGACCTTATAGAGCTCTATATAAATCCACAATATCAAAATGCAGTACCAGATTCACCTATGCAAGGGTCTCGATAGGAGAGAAGAAGATATTGAACTACCCGTCTATCCATCTTCCTCTGTATAGGTACTAAGTGACGAAAACTGATATAGATGAAGATAGCTCGTCAGGGGTCTATAATTGTTTAATCGCCCTGAATCTCTCTAGTAGTGGCGATAAAGGTAGGTGAGAAAACAGCTTTATAGAAGAAATAGGTGTGAATTTGAGAATGGAGGTTGGTGAAGATGTAGCTGCTGGCTGTGAGATGTCAGATCCTTGGTATGTAGATTAATTGAGGAGAGATGATCCTTCGTTGCTAAGCTAGCTGGTTAGCTGGGTTGGGAAGGGTATATATAACCTCATTCCAAGTCATGAAATTCAGTATTCTTGGACTCACTTTTATGAGTCAGTATGCAAAGTCTAATACACAATATAACATCACTTAGAAAAATCGTGCTACAGTATCCTGTTGGAGTATTCGATATCATCTATTACTTTCATCCTTGAGGAAATCACCACAGCATATCCTTGTACCTTCCTCTGGAAGCCCGACACATCTCATCTCGTTCCTCGCATAGATATTGAAATTCCCAATATATAAAACACGTGCCCCTCGTGTTCGCGATCTAGAATGTGATCTTATACAGTACTGTATATGTTACCTTGAATTCCCGCTTTAAGAGTATGAGGACCTCTGCAATAGAGAAGCATGAGTCGTCCCTCTGCACCCACTTCCACTCTAACTCTATACGCTATGTGTGCTACTTTACACGAGACGGAGCATCGCTGTATCAGCTACCTTTCTTCCCATGATCTACGTGCCTCCATCTCTGGGGCTGGAACTGGAAATTAGACTCGCGTATTCTGTATTCAGATACTGTATTCTAGTGTATCAGCGCTCTTCTGTAGCTTGTCTTTTTGCAAATATAGGACTTGGTTGGAGGATTCCATTGTTTATTGAGTCTTGCGATCCTTCGCCTTCTTCGCCATCTTCTCCTTCTTAATCTCCGCACATTTCAACACGTACTCGTCGAGATACGACTTCTGCCTGGCTATAGACGCAGGGCTATCTTCTGGCGAATAAAGGTTCGGGTTCCAGACTATCTCATCCTCCTCATCCTCCTCATCCTCCTCATCAACCTGCTTCTCCTTCTTCTTCTTCTTCTTCTTCTT
>JACBAH010007127.1:0-21284 GCA_014282315.1 Neospermospora avenae | reverse complement strand
CCCCACTTTTATGCACGATGACTGGGCGCCTCTGCACCACGATTACTTCCAGCAGTTCGTCACCAGTCGGCACCACCATCATTCATCAAACAAACGAGTCTTACAATACGCCTAGTGATATCGAGACGGTGACTGCGACTGTAGGTTCTTACATCGGGTCTCTCTCACAATAACTAATCGATATAGTCTGATTTCAAAATTCTTTCAGAAGTATCCCCTCAACTCTACCAAGTGTTGGGATATTACAAAACTGGAGAATTTCATTTGGAAAAACTTGAGACTTCGCTGTCTGGAGTTTTGCTCCTCGCGGAGTATGATGGTCGATACAGCAGGCTATGGACCTGGTTGTGGAATTATGGGTTGAGCCGAGACACATTCAACTCAGTTCATCTGGCAGGAGACTGGCCAGCAATTTCAGGGCTTGGGCGTGGCTATGTCCTTAGGGGCTGCACCCGTGATATTCCGGTGCATGAGGAACTGTTGGGAAGGAAGTGGTCGGGGAGGTTGCTGATTCAAAAGTATCACAAGAAGTTCCTACTATTCGGATATCTTTTGCAGGATATTCAAAACGCCATCGTGGCCTGGCGGAGAAAACTTCTGCAAAAGAGTTCCAGACATGGAAGCCTTCCAGAATCCGAAGTGGCTGATGGAGGAGATTGTCGACCATCGGGAGGGCGATCGGTTCTCCATTGATTTGTACTTTAAAGACATGCATTCAAGCATATTATATCTTACTGCACTTTCATCCTTGACGACTACTTCAATGCCTTCATTTGACCTGCGCAATTAGTGATAGGAAACCCTTCCAGAACATTTAACGCCCGTCTCGACCTTCTACCTTCAGATGAATGATTCGTGAGACAGAGTGGAAGATTATGAGCGTCGTGGACATTCTCTCGGGTGAACAAGGTCTATTCTCTTCCTCCGTAGTATAAATCTCGCCTCCTCCCACTCGTTGTTGAAGAGGAGCATCCAGCTCTTCACGTCGGGCGATTACTATGATTTATGGCTTCAAATACTGCTTTTCCAGGATCAGAAAGTCCTGGTTCACATGTTAATAATCCGGTTCACAATGATGAGTCCGACCTAGACGATATCGACTCAGATTTAAACACGGATGTAAGCTGCCACCACCAATTTCGAGTATTAGTACTGAGTTTTGGTCATTCAGCATTATGAAACGGATTCCGGCCTGGGAGATAGTGACAGGTATGTGGCGAGGCCAGAGTCAAATGACACTTGATTGATATTCAGATCTTCCACTGTGGCTTCGTTGTTAGAGGTCCACCCCGTCGAAATGTATGGTCGAGAATATCACAGTGACGCTGGTGGGGGTTGGTTGTCTATTTGACTGGCAATGGAAGCTATACTAATAATGCAGAATACCTTCTACCCAACGATGAGGTGGAGCAGGACAGACTCGGTAAGCATTCGACCAACATTGTCACTACTCGGTTTACTTATGATTCCCGCAGACTTTCAACATGAACTCTTCCGGCGCACTTTAGATGGGAGATTGTATGTGGCGCACCTTCCCTCGACTCACCAAGTCCTTGACATCGGCACTGGGACTGGCATTTGGGCAATGGAATTCGGTAAGGCGTTTATGTCCTCCCAGTTCTATACTAATACTTGAATCAAGCAGACAACAATCCTACGGCAGTGGTCCATGGGGTAGATTTAAGCCCCATCCAGCCATCTTGGTTCAGTGGCTCTTCACACTATCTTCTCAAACTAGCTAACAGCCTTCAGGGTGCCGCCAAATTGTATATTTGAGACTGACGATCTTTCACTGCCATGGACTTTTGACTTCAAGTTCGATTTCATCCACGGCCGGTCGTTGTTCCACTCCTTTTCTGATCCACTTCACATCTTTCGCCAAGCTTTCAGAACACTAGCACCAGGAGGGATTTTCGAGATGCAGGATATCATCTTTGACTTTCGAAGTCCAAATGACTCTTTGAAGGGGACTGCATTGGAAGAGTGGTCGACGAAGCTGGAGGAGGCATTTAAGTCGAGACGAATCGACTTGACTTGCGTCTCAAGTTACAGGGACTACTTTGAGGATGAGGGGTTCAAAGATATTCAACAGAAAGAGTTCATATGGCCCATGGGAACATGGCCAAAAGATAAGTCACTCAAGATCCTGGGTCGATGGTGCCAAATCAACATCCTGGATATGCTTCACGCAATATCGATCCTCCCCTTGACTACTTGCCAGCCAGAGGGCATGTCTCCTGAAGCAGTAGAGGTGCTCCTGACGAGGGTTCGGAAGGACCTCCATAACCCCAGCATTCATGCTTATCTCCAGGTGTACGTATGATTAGTCTGCTTGAATGCTAGCTAACGCACTGCAGGCTTGTCATCCATGGCCGAAAGCCAAAACCAAATAGTTTTCTTGAGTTGGAAGTTAGTTATTAGTCTTGCAATCAGACTACCGCCGGTACTTTTCCAAGGTCATCTCTAGAGCCATATCCGTTTTACGTAGATGTTGTCGAGGAAAGATGTGGCAGATATATACAAGCTTCGAATACTGGTGTCCTGAGACAATCAGTGGACATGATTGAAGATGTCATTTTAGACTACGGAGGAACTTTTCGGCAACAGATTGCGCACCCGCCCTGGCAAACTTGGAACAATCCCTTTCCTGGCACTTGAAATTGAGCAAGAGCCCTATGGTAGAGAGATTGGTGCCATCAAGGGAAAGTTACTTCGACACCGGAAGGTTGATGGTCCAGCCTCGCTTCACTGTTTACGTATAAATGAACCATTTGATCAATTGCACTACATGGAGGTATAGGGTAGTTTGTCTGGTTCCACTGATAAAGTGACCCTTTCCAGACATGCTTTGAACAATATTATATTCTACTGCACTTCATCAATGACGATAGTGGAGAGCTGGAACCAATCGTGCTGGCCTCAAAGTGTCACGAAACAAGAGGGATACCATTTCATGTGAGGGTGGAAAGATGGAAGTGAAAGTGTTAACTAATATTGAGGTGGTTTCTCCGTATATCACATATTACAGGGCAGTGATTACACCTAAGCCTAGTTCTTTGTGCTAAAGCGGTCTCTTTGAAGTTTATCCTGCTTGTCTCTGGGGGGTTGCCGAAAAAGGTATTCGTAAGGCTTGGTAGGCTAGCAGGCAGTATCATCTTAGCAAAGCGGATTTCTACCCAAGAGCCACAAACAGCGTTCCGGCACAATAAGCGGTTAGCAAGAGTAAGCGCCTGTAGGTAGGCGACTGCGCCGGCGGGGTATTTTAGTGTGGTACTCCAACTTAGCACGCAACTGGAAGAACATCCTACCCTTCGTTTATTGCTTAACTTATGCTTATTTAGACATACAGTCTGCAATATTTATGACTGTTGCACGAAGGATACAGGGTCTTAGATATTTTCGCGGAAAATTACAATTTCAACACAACTAATCTTCTCTCTGAGATGGGATCATAGCCGCGTGCACTTCGAAGCTGCAATTGACCGCGACCTTAAATTAGCCCTCTGCATTACAGTGCGTCCCGGTCCGTTTACCTTTTGCTTCACCAAAAGTTCATCTCCCATTTGCTGAATGGTGTCGGAGGCGCTTACATTGATCGACTCTGGTGGTTCACCTGGGGATTATTATCTTACAAATCATTAGCCGCCGACCATAAAAAAAAGCCTTGCATTTCTCTTGGCCAGCAACCCTCTATCACCAATTGCTGCAGCGATTCTTTCTCCGTCACTCCCCCCTACCAATTCTATCCGCCATCATGGCTTCCTTGACAGTCGTGGCTATAAATGAAGCTGTTCCCAGCTCTGATAAACATCAATCGAAAACCACCGAACTTCCAAAGCGTCCACACCCAAAAGATAAACCACCTCAGACAATTCATCACTTCTTTGCGTATACCATCCCCCAAGCATATCTATTGCCGTGGAAATGAGCAAGAAGATATTCCACCAGCTGTCTAAGCAGGCAACCGCCTCAAAGATGTGTTTTGAATGGGGCACTGCAACGACTCATATTAGCAACGTACTGAGTACTGAGGACTTACGTGTTGATGTACACAAAGATGTCAGCAATCCTGGCTGGGCTATTGCGAATGTTCAAGTCAACAAAGGAGCCAAAGATCCTGCAGCCAAAGAGCTCCTCAAGAAGGGGAATACCGGCTCACACAAGACAACGCACAAAAACATTGCAAGCATTCGCTACTCTCAAACAAATTACGACAACGATGCGTTCCAGCGTGCCCTTGAGAAAGCAAAGAAAGCTGATGGCATGATGATTACAGTTGAGACAGGGAAATCCCATGGAAGTGGCCATGGCAAGAGTGGCCATAGCAAAAGTGGCCATAGCAAGAGTGGCCATAGCAAGAGTGGCCATAGCAAGAGTGGCGAATCCTCCAAGAGTTCGGGGCAAGGTATTGGAGAATGGGAGTATGATCACGATCAGAGGATGCAGAGATACTGGGACGGGACTATCTGGGTTTACTATGACGAGACTGAGAAGAGGGAGAAATTCTGGGATGGGGATGATTGGCAGTGGAAAGCTTGAAAAACGACGAAATTTGGACTCTTCTTATCTTTCATTTATCTTGGGTCTCTGCTATCTATACATGTTCACTTTCAAACACGTCAAAGTGAGATAAATGCACTCCGTACATGGAATTCCAAATTCTCATGAGCTTCTCTTTGTGTCCGCGCGAAAAATACATGAAGCCCACGTTCTATTTTTAGATCTTCAAGCTAAGCCTCAGGCTAGACTGTATGAGGCATGAACTCGCGACATCACCTCTTGGAAAATATATAAACCAGATCTACAATCTCGCAAGGCTTCTCCGGCAATGTATAAGTCGCTTTCATGCCAGCGCGTCTTTCGCCAAACTTGCACTCACGGCTATCAAACGAATCTCCCCATCGTGGGATCTCGGGTTTCTCTGAAGCTACGGCCTTTCCAAACCAATATGTCGATTGCACTTCGTGCTACGCGAGAAGATGGGTCTGGTATACAACTGCTCGATCTATTGTTACGTATCTTGCTGATTCTACAGTGCATGATATTCCCGAGGCGGATCTCTACAGATATACTAGGCATCGCTGGGTGTGCGTGTGTATCAACCAGGTTTCTGGGTCACGTGTGCTGACCAGTTAGATACAATGAAGCGTATAATCTTTCGCAGCGATATCTCAAGTTCGACTTACAGGAGCTTCTACGCATCGCAGTCACAGCCACTTCTGGAGAGGGCGCCCGTCGATGTATGCTACTTCAAAGATGCTATCACGTATGATGCGCTAACCTAGTATTCAGGTATAGAAGTGCTCAAATGCAAGGAAGGCATGAACAACAGGGCGTTTCTGCTGACTATGGACAATGGATCAGTGGTATTTGCAAAGTTGCCCAATGCATGTGCAGGACCTGCCTTCTACACGACAGCCTCAGAAGTTGCCACCCGTACTTTCGTAGGCGTTTTCTGATCGAATATTGGTCTCCAATGATTGACGTTGCTACAGCTGCGTGATGTCTTAGATATACCAACTCCACGCATAATTGCCTGGTCTGCTCAAAAAACCAATTCGGTTGGGGCAGAATATATACTGGAAGAGAGAGCCCGAGGTCAACCTTTATGGACACTCTGGCAAGATTGGAATAGACTACCAATGATTTCTCGGTTCGGTATCATAAGGCAAGTTGTTGAGATCGAACGCAAGCTTACAGACACAAATTTCAAGCATTGCGGTTGCATCTACTTCAAAGCAGATGCTCCTCATGGCGACCTCCTCACAACTATCAGGACGGCATCACCCTCAACTCTGGAACGATTCAGGATGGGCCCTTTGGTGGCTATGGATTACTGGCAGAAAGAAAAGGCCAAAATGGACTTGAATAGAGGGCCTTGTAAGTAATGCTGTTCAATGTGCAAACTTTCATGTTGATGTCCACAGTCTACGGCGCCATCGACTTCTTTAGAAACAAGGCGATCAGCGAGAAAGTTTTTCTCGAACAGCATGGGCATCCCCGGTTAAATTATGCTCGCTCGCTGGTTGAGCCTGAGCAGCCTGAGGAGATGTTGGAGCTCTTGGACAAATATCTCAAGCTTACCCCGGCTATGGTGCCGCCGCCTACACCCGATGACATTGAAGCCTCGACACTATGGCATCCCGACCTCCACCTCGACAATATTTTCATCGATCCCAATACTCTGCAAGTCACCAGCGTAATCGACTGGCAATCAACCACAGCAGCTCCTCTCTTCTACCAATGTGGCGTACCGAAGATGGTGCGACATCGAGAACCAGTCTCACTTGATCTTACCAACTGGCCAAAGCTTTGCGCAAATTATGAGGACTTGAGTCGGGACGATAAGGACTACGCCGAAAAGATGCATAGAAGTGAGCATTTGCATCAGTACTACCTTAGGATTACGAGGAGGGACAATCCAAGGCACTGGACTGCTCTACAGTTGCACAACGAGCTACGCGTTCAACCTGTTAAGATTGTGCAACAAGTGTGGGAAAACAATACCATCTTTTTCCTACGACGGGCGCTTATTCGGATTGCCGCCAATTGGGAAAGGCTTTGCCCGGGTGCTGGCTCATGCCCTGTCAACTTCAGTGAGGAAGATTTGTCTCTTTTCAAGCAAGAGCTAGAGAAGAGGGAGTTCGTGTCCGATACACTCAATTTCATTCAGAAGAATTATGGCTTAAATCCTGACGGGACAGTTGAGCCTAGTAAGTATAATGAGATACAGACCGAGCTGAAGCGATTAAAGGCTATTTGCTTGGAAGCCGCGGAAGATGATGAGGAAAGGTTCAATGTTGAGAAACTCTGGCCGTACCAGGATACTGCAGCTTGCGCATCGCTGGCCACCTGAGTCTCAATCATTCGGCTCTCCGCCACCCATCCGAGTCGATATGGAAGTCTCTTGAACTATTCTTGGACCATTCTGAACATAAAGACGTTCTAATTCCTGCCGAGTTTGCAGATGGATGCAAAATATGACAAGACCTGGCAATCAATGGTTACTTCGGCATATATCAAATTTAATGCATGTAGATACGTCAGATTACAAGAGTCGGGATCGAGTAGTAGGTTTACATGGAAGATGATGGAAAGCACAGTATCAGATAGTAGGAAACACTATGTAATGCAGATGTAAGCAGCCTTAGGATTGAGAAAGGAAAGCATTCAGATATGTTGAGCATCTTCTACCCTATGCACTCACTGTCATCAAGAGAGCTGCATCTTCAAAGACGAACAACTTTGACCCTGGCCTTTCAACCCCACCTCCGAGGCTTTTCCCTTTGCTTCGTGATTATTTCTCTTTGAATGACTGCAGGGTTACATACTTCTAGATGAATGGTAAAGATGTGGTGAAAGCGGTAGATATTCAGGGATATCTCTTTTGTACTTAAATGAAGACAAAATATACGTGCAATGCGGGTTCAATACACCTATCCACGCCAGTCACAGGAGCTGCGGATGCTAGGCCACCATGTTTCACGAATCGTATTGACTTCCTTTCATTCCATTTCCATTCCATGTATCTGAGATGATTCAGGTTCGTGGTTCCCCGGTCCAGGTTGGATATTTAGTCGCAGCCCATCTCCTTGGAGTATACTGCAATTTACGATTCCCAATTCCACCTCACGTCCTCTACTAAGCTTTTATATTGTCCCCATACAAAAGCCCAGTACACTCGTGACGCCGTTGCCCTATAATAATACACTCGTGCTCATTCGTAATCAGTACACCCTCATCTGAACTTAGATCCACTTGAACTATTACTATTTCCAACCTATGCTATCCGTTGATGGCCTTCCCAACCTTTATGTTTGAACTCGTGCGTTCTTCGTATGAATCATCCAGCTTGGCTCTATTGCAGGGTTTCGACAATCACCTGAGAAAATTAGCATTGGACGTTCAAAGCGCGAAGTAGAAACATGAACACGAACCGCAACGTTGATCGAGTCTAGAATGCTCGTCAGCAGTGCATCTAATGAATAAGACCAAAGAAGGGTTGCGAATACTCACCGGAATTCAACAGCTACCACTGCGGGCGGACAACGTCTATGCGTCGTCTCGTAGTTCGTGCACCATGCTCTGACTGTATAACGCCGGTGGCCACACCGGAATTCGACTTGTGTATAGTCGCACATGTTGCGAAAGGTGTTTTTGCCGGTTGTCCAGAGGTCCAGATTGTTGGGTCTTGGCTCTACTGAAGGTCCAGTAGCTGAAGTGGAAACTGACTTCGACGAAGGGGCAGCTGCTTTAAATATGGCGGATGGCAGACAATCAAGTCAAGGGGAGCGCCGAATACGATTGGTTGATCATTAGTTCGACAGATCTGACAGGGATACCAGCGCAAGGCGAATATGGAAGAGGTCAAAAATAAGCAGTGCCTATCGGGTTTGAGATACTGGTGGGCCTCTTCCTGGAAAGACGCTAATACATTGGCGGATGGTTCATTTAACAGCGCGAGCCGGGAATTCGTGGTATTGCCACATGATCCCAACCAAAAAGTAGAGAAGCATCAAATCGAGGTGTTGCAGATGATAACGCTAGCACTCCACAGAAGCGACTGAAACACAGTTGGCTTGGTAGATACCTCGAAAAGGCCTGGCAGCTCAACACAATAGTAGAAATTCAAGCTGTGTAACATAGAGAGTTTTGTCGGCTAATAAGTCAGATCGAGATGAAGAGAGGTTTCGGGGGCTCTGCGCACTGTGAATTCCGTCGACGACCACGATCGATAGACCAGCTGGGGAAATAGATTCCAGCGCTCAAGGAGCAAATATGTCATGGTCGACCCGAGCCCAAAATGACTTCAGATAATCAACAGCTGGTGTCAGGCGCAAATAGTCCGAGAGGCTAAAAGAAATATCAGTATCTCGTGGGACAATCCGAAAATGAAACATGCGGTAGGCGAGGTTCCGGCTGTGATGGGGGAGTTCCTTTACTGAGGGAGAAGGAAGCGCCAAGGGACCTATACCTAGTTGATCAAGTACGCGTAGCTGATCAATTAGGCTAGTGTAAAAACACCAACGTCGACCCGTTTCTTGACACACAAATTCTGCCATACATCATGGGGAACGGGCTCAGTGTGAGTTCTGTTGTTGAGAAACTCCATGCGCTGGAGTCCGAAGCCAGATCAACAGCACTCGACGACCTGTGTGAGCAGGTACGTTGCAATGTTTGATCGAACAGTATTGCGGACCCGCTGATTGTCAAGCAGCATCCCGAAATCCAAACCTATCTGAAAACAAAATACTTCGAGAATCCGCTACCTCTCTCGACCCAAAAGACAAGCAGACCAAGACACTTGCAGGTTCTTTCCATTGATAGGCTTGTGCCAGACGCGCAGAAATTGTACGCCAAGTATGCTCCCTGGCGCAAAGACACAGCGTCTTTTTGGAGATCAGAGGGTTTTACTATCCTACCAGAAAAGACTGACAGTCATCCGCTACGCTTCATCTACGATGCAACGGTCCGAGAACAACGAGGGAACGAAGAATCTTGTTTGCGACGCAGGTTCCTTGCCCTATTCTGGTTCGATTATTTCATGGCGAGATATCCAGGAAGAGGTTACGACCATGAGTACAAAGATCTGAACTGTGAGATCGCGGGCATCGAGACCATTGCCGATGACAAAATTGTCTTCACCCTGCGAGATCTGATAAAAGCAGGCCGACGGTACCACAAGCTGACGGAGAGGTTTGGCAACGGAATCCTGCTGATCATCCCTTCGAGCGTTGGCAGGTCGACGTAAGAATGATGCTTTCCCAGTCTCAATATGAAGCTGACCGAGAACAGACTCGAGCAGAAGCTGCCACTGGGCGATGCTGCTTTCGAGGGATTCGTTTTTCCCCTTATCGGCGACTGGGAGAGATGTGCAGAGACAGAAGGTATTGTCAACCTCGGGGCAAGCATTCGACGAAGTCTTTTTGAAAGATGTCCCGTGCAGCGAGCACAAAGCTCCCCTCAAGCACTCTCGATTGCTTCCTCCCACACAACGAAGCGGAAATTGCGAGGACCACCACCGAAGTCGAAGAAGCAGAAAAGGTATCGTGCAAATGCCACGGTCCGGTCGAGAACAGCTTCTATCTCCACCAACCGTCTAACCGCGGCCCGCATATATGAGCGAGTATATCAATTAGAAGAACACATCGCCATCGATGCTACTGTCATAAGCCAGGCCAACAAGCATTTCCATCCTCCTGAGACTGCTCAGTCAATTCATGTCAATGGCATCGCAGTTCCTCCATACGACGAATCTTGTGATCGTGTCCCTGGTTGTTCAACCCAACTCGGTAATGAACGCACTCCTTGTTCATACGACGGAGGAGTATTCCCTTCGCCAACAGACACTAGTGCAGTGAATTGGGGAACGGTCGGGCATGCACCTAGTAGGCAACATCATGACATAGAAGCAGTGCTTTGCAGCGCACAGTACGTAATAAAGCAGGGAGTGGGGGAAGAAAGTGGTGAGACAGCCTTGCTGGAAAGGATAGGAAACGAATCGAATTCAAGGAATAACGGTGAAATGCAAGACGACGGTAAGATCTTATGCTATCGTTCAAGAACGAACCTAATTGGAATGTGTCAATCTAGAAGATCCCATGCTTTCCAACCTCACCGCAGAAGATTGGGAGAGCGACACCCATCTGTTCAGACCAAGGCCCTTCAAACCAAGCGCCTTTGCACCATTTTTATTCGATTCCGTTCCTGTCTTGGGCACGTCAAGCAGTCCAATCTGACACAAGAGCAAAGCCACCTCCGCTAGTCTTATCAAGCATTTGCTGCACATCATGTGCAGCCAAAAGCGCATCACCACTCCCTAAGTCTTCGCTGGGATAGTTTCTGAACTTCGGCAGCCCGTTCGCCGGAGACAAAGGACCCAAGGCAAGAAAAATCGTGACTTTTCCCACACCAGTACTTCTTTCTCTGCTCTGCCGCGCGCAGTAGAGTACAAGGAATGATCTTTCGAGTTTGGCTTCTGGGACTTGGAGGAAATCTGCGGCGAGCTTTTTGCCTGTATTCTATACCGTCGTCAGCCGAACGAAGCCCATATAGGAGGTTTCAAGGGCTCTTATTCTAAGCGCTACCTACATTGAGGAAGTTCTCCACAACCGGAGTCGTCTTCGGCAGGTCTGTAATCTTCAGGTACTGGTCGAAATCTAGAACTGTGTCCAGCTGCTTGCCCACAGCGCCTGGCCCACGTGTTTCGACAAATTTGGTCAGTTCTGCATGTGCCGCATCTACGACTGCGCGATCGACGGATTGCTTAGCGATTTGGGGTGAAGCCATAGCTACCAGGTACAAGGGATGATTGATTGTGGTGTTCTTGACATTTTCCTCGTTGTTGAGTCCTTAGCTTTAAGGCACAAGCCTATCTCACTTGTAGCCTAGCTTGAACAAATTGAACAATTCTAGCCTAAGCGACGACTGATTTTGTGTGACTAAAGAACCGGCAGAGAATCGGCCCCACAAAAAGCACTAGAACCTTCCTTGAGACGACTGGCAATTCAGGTTCGTTGGTACCTTTCGTACCTTCCGTACAGTATCGCGCTTAGACATAATCTCCAACAGACAAATAAGCGGCAATTTCACTTGTCATTCGTGGGAGCCGTGAATGGATCAGGCAATTTTGTATGTAGTTGTACAGGTTTGGCTGCAGCCAATAATTGATATCCTGCAGAGGCTTTGTGCTCATTGCTGGGCTCGTTTTCCATTGCATCTTATCCGTCAGAACAAGTTCCTCCATCCCCGTGTATCGCGTGTTACCGAAGATCTTTACTACTGCATCCGACCAGTTCCAATGTTCAATCTATTTCCTCATGATCTTGAAAAGGCCAGAGTGTATTGAACTCCTTCCTTTGTTCCTCTGTATCGGCGCCTTCTGCCAGCTCATTTTTTATAAGTTCAGCCCTTGCTCTCGCACCCTCGAATTCCTCACTCATCACCAGGCCGTCAATATTAATTCCAATGAAATCGCGCACTTGCTGCATCTGCTCGTTAACGCTATTCTGCTTGGCGTCCCTGCTGAGGCATTCTTCGACTTCTGCTGGGGAGTAACGAATTGGGCAATTGTCTTCTGGAGAGGCAATTTCGGACCACTCCGCTATTGTCTTAATCAACTGTGCTTGAAGTGATGTATTATCACCTTCCCACGGCCGACCAGCAATATCATAAAGCTGGTTCCTCAACACAAGGTTATGCTTTTGCATTGCGTGGAAATGAGCCTTGTTGAGGTCACTGGTGTAGCCAAGGTAGAAGTAGTGCACTTGTCGTCGGCGAAATCGCTCCATCTCTACTTCCTTGTCGCGACTGGTCATGTTGGCGAAATCTTCTGCAAGCTTTGGGCGCCGGAAATTCTCGGAATCATCGTCACCGTAGTTCTGAAAATGCTTCGGAATTTTGGCTTGCAAAAATATTGGAAGGATGGTGGCATGTTGCCAGTCGATGAGGCCAGTGATGTCGCCAGATTCAGAGATGAGGATATTACTGGGTGAGAGGTCAGGATGACGAATAGTAGGTTCATTTAGCTGCTCCATTTTTGGAACGAGGTGAGGAGCAACTTTGAGGTAGTCGGATAGATAGCGGATCTGTACCTGTGGATCTACCCTTTGGCTATAATAGAGCTCCCTGTAGAATGGTTCCCGCGGATACCGCTTCTCGCCGAATCTCTGGAGCCATAGGATCTCCCTCTCACCAACTGCTTTCAACACCTCTTCACTTCTCTTCCCTGGAAATTACTTAGTTGGCTACCTTAGAATCATATGAATAGAGGCGCTCACAAGGTCCGCGGTTGGCAGCGAGCTCATTTCGTTTCTGATACCACCAGAGATACTCTGTCGAGGGTCCAATACAGAATTTGCCTGTATCTTCGAGACTGTTGTTTTCGGGCATATCCACGCGCTTGACATCAGGATCCAAGGAATCTTTGAAAAAAAGGCTGCCACTAGCAGGAAACCGAATGCGAAACAGAAGCTTTTCTATATCCACAATCTTCTGAATAACCGCCATCCTTTCTTCAAATGTCATAGTATGCCATGTATCTGCCAACTCCCTCCCTAGCACTCGTTCCATGATGATATATTCAGACCCAAGTTGGTTAGAAGCTGATGAACTCCAGTCGAGGATCTTGGGAATCGGAATGCCATGCATGCGTAGAAATTCCATCGTGGCAACCTCGCTAGCGACGCCATATTTGCGAGGAACAGTACAAGGATATGGTAAACGTGCGATCGCCTTAAATCCACTGCGGAAGGTTGCTTCGAAGATGCGGTATGAACCACCCTCGGCGAGCTTTGTGACAAGTACAATGTCGGTTTGAGGTAGCCCAACAGATTTGGCAATAAGGTGACACAGCTCATTTATGTTGAAATAGAGTTGCCTCTCCGACAGACGCAGATGTTCATTGTAACTGTAATGTTAGTACGTGTACAGCATTAATCAGCATCTGGTCAGGTTCATACACTTACAGCCACCTGCCGGACGTGTAGTTGAAGAATGAGTTGGTGGGGTCGTTGATCTTCGCCGTTGCTTCCCGACGCCTTTCCATACTGTAGTTGCGTGACTGGACTGACAATGAAGCTTGCGTATCTGTAACACAAGGCGCGCAGAAATACCGGAGAGATTCTCGAATAAGGCAATTTCTCTGCATTATGTGAATGGAGGGGAGAATTGATGTTGGGAAAGGTACCTTCTATACCACGTAGTGGTTTAAAGGGAGGGTCCGGTGGCCGATCAGATTAATCTTAATGGGGCAAGGCTTCACGCCAGGCAGACATACCGCGATCACAAAAAAAGGTGCATGTGGTTGAGCCTGTGGAGAGTGCAAGAGAATCCATTGCAGAACACGGATAGCATAACCTCGTCACTCGCTGAAGCATAGATACCTAGGAAACTATATCTGTCTAAACCCTTCCTAATCCTCGCGGCTGACTCACTGCCAAACAACACCCCCATTAGCATACTTGATAAAGTACTTTCTCCGTATGTTGCTATAGATCCAATCAGAATCCTTGCCACTCTCAGGTGCGTACCATTCGTCAACCCCATTTATTTGACGATACCATATGCCTACGTCGCCCCACCAAACCCATTCCGACGAGCTTGGCGCTTCGGTTCCCGTTTCAGAGCCCCCAGCCTCACCTGTAGAGGATCCACCCTCCCCAGAAGTAGAGCCTTTGAATTCCTTCGCAAAATTGTACCAACCTGCAGCAACGTCCTCTGTTGACCCGTCCTTCTTCACATACATCACTCCCATGACAGCATGTGTCCCGCCGTGCTTTTCCCGCCATTGACGAATTGTTGAACTAACTTTCCCAGCATTGGGCTGGATCTGGAACTTGTTGTAGAGTGTCCCATCTTGTTCTACCTCCCCATCATAATCCCAGCGTATACCGAGATTCTCCAGATCTTTCTGTTTCTTTGGGTATGCCGTCTGGCCGCGACTCACAGAAACGTTGGTTAGTTTCTTCGCAGCGTTGGTAGCTGCTGAACGAGCTTTATCGAGAATTTTGTTCATGGCAACGACTTCTTACTAGATGCTTCTGGCTCCCCGAGAGATGGTAGTGAATGGCGTGGAAGTAGAATCGCTCACAGGATCACAGTGAAAGCTAGATGATGGTAACAGATCTGGTATCGAAAGTTTGCTTCCAACTTGAGTATTTGGATCAGGACTGAAACTTGCAAGATGGGGGGGGATGTATAATCGAATGTTGATCTGGATGGTCGTATGAACATACTTTGAGACGACAACAATAGCTTAAATACAGTAACGAAAGCAATCAGCATGAACATATCGATACGGTACGCGCTCTCATAAATACCCAAATCGCCCAGCTCTGGCTCCACCCTACATCTCCAATCGCTATGGTCCTGAATAGAGCGTCATAATAAATTGGAACCAATGTTGTCCAATCATTTCTCAAAGTACCTCTGTGCCTCTGAGGGTGTGCTTAATTCCGAACCCCTCCAGACATCTGACGAGACAACAAGTCATATGCAAGGAGCCAGCGCTTACTAAGAGCGCAGGCGCGCCCTGTGCATAACTGCTTCTCGATGCCAGGCCAGGAGCAATGCAGCCGGATGGCCTGGCATATAGGTGCACCATTCATCCTGTCAATCACCACCACACATACTGCTCGGCGCTTCTCACATACACGCCCGGCGGCGGAGGGACGGATCGAGGACTCACATTGTACTGAAGCTATTTGGAGATCCAACAGGAGCAGGGCAATGGTGTGAACAACTTGTTGCTAATTGTCCAAGGAATCAGTCAGACCTTTGCAGTCCTTTCAGGTGCCTGCTCGTATTGAACATGTATTGTGATCAGATTGATAACATCCTCCGGAATATTTGTAGACCCTTCATCAGCTTGCAAAACCCCTGCCCGTATATCAAAGACCGACATCTTGTGGGACGGGTTGCAGAGTACACAGAGACGACACACTGCCAGCAGCGTTGCGAGCATCAGTAATAAGCGAGAACATATGAACAAGCCGGGACGAAATTCACGATTTTCATCTCAAGACGACAGACTTCTCCTTGAGCTGAAAGGAAAGGGTTCAACGGGGGATGAAATTTCAGACCACTTCCTCGAGAGCAGCAAGGGATATTGCAGGTGTAGTCCTGCAAGCTGTGGCCTTCAACTCACTCCGACCTCAGGCGTATCTTTGTAGTCACAGACGAGGCTTTGACTTGGTACTGAAGGACTTCCATATCAGGAACACTGAACGAGAGACGATCAACGGATATATCACTACATGTCACGTGGACCCTACCAACTATTGTGATTGCTTACCATCTCAGACGCACCGGAAGCTGACTGACCTCTCTTTACGATTCGCTGATAATCAGGAGGAGGGTGCTGACGAGGTAACTTTCTTCACTCCTTTCCAGCTGGAAAATATCGCAACCATTATGGGAGGGGCATCGTAGGTTGTGCGAATACTGGGCAACCCTTAACCTTTGAGATGCGCAAAGATTCGATCTAGCGCGGATATGTGTATGAAATTCAAATTGTTAAATTTCTGGAACTTTTTGCGCCCGAAACTTGGTGCGAAAGGCTGTGTCTTTCAGCTCGAAGGCATCCAGAGGCATTGCAGCCTAACTTTACTGGGATCGGATCGGTCAGTATCGGATTACTGAACGAATCACATGGCATCGAACCCCACCACTTGCAAAGACCAGCAACCACAATGTCTTCTTGCAAATGAGCAACCTCACCAACCTTTCAAGTTACAGGCAAGAGGATCAGTCACCGTCCACTATTATTTCTAAACGATAATGATGAGTCAGTTGGTCTGCTCCCCCAGCTCCGCCAACAGCCCTTCATCCCACCCTAAACTGAGAGGCAACCGTTTCGCTCTTTTGTTCACCCGTTCAATCAGCATTCCCCTCAATTGGCAATTCTATCGGATCTAGTTCTCTTTTACGCAGTGTACTGTTCCCCAACATTGTTTCAACACTTCCCATATACTATCAAAGGCATAGGAGAGTGCCCCGGAACTTTTGAAGATTCACCTTCGGTTTCCGCGCAGCACACCTCCTCTTCTACCGTACCCAACTGGACACAATCACGTCCTCCTCGTCAAGGGTAAATGTCATGAAAGCCTCCATGCAGTCTACAGCTACTGATATGCATAGGCCCACGCGTGCGCCGGCCTTAACAACCTCCAAATCTCCAGTCCCCACTGCAAATTGCAAACGATCTCTAGCCTGTTAGAAAGCACTCCGAAGCAGTCTCTACCGACCACACCGACTACATTCGCCTCAAAGAAGACCCAACCATTGCCACTCTGCACAATTACACAGGAGCAGGTCGAGCTTGCATCGCCATCCTCACCAAATTGTATACCTGCGGAGGCAGGAGGACGTCCCGATGGTGAGCTACTTGATCTATGACTATGACTCAACTGATATGTTGTTAGGCTTTCCAAGAGCAAACTCTCGACTCAACAATAGATTTTGAGAACGTGCCTGAGAACCGCGTGATAATGATCACAGGCAAGGGTGTGATGGTATACTGGAAGGGATGCAATGTCACGGTCTACGAGAAAGACAGTGAAGGGAATGAGCAGACAAGGAAGCTGGTTGGAATGCCTGACGGGCAAGGAGTCGTAGAATATGGTACTAAGCTGTATGTCACACAAGGAAAGGTGAAGGAAGGATAACATTGCATTGCGTAGCGTGATTACCCTCTAAGTATATAGTTTGTTCTGTATTTGAAGACCTCCTTCTAAACCCAGTGATAGATTTATGATAGCCCCGTTTTTAGTAAGGATCATCGAGACACATTCCGTGACGAGCTTTCCTTGCTCCAATTCCCTCCTGCGTACAGGATTTTCAGTGATTGCGTCGTATATCTCAGGACCAAACACTTGACTGATGGCTTTGTCTGGCACGCCCTTCAGTGTAGCTTCGGAGTGCGGTATGATCAGCGTAATTCCTTCCTTCAGGACAACATGCAGGACTTGTTCCACCCATTTCACTTTCGCGCCGAACAGAGCCATCGCAAGCTGTTCCACCTCCCGCTCACAGATATCCAAACTTATGAGACAATCCACCGGTCCTCCCCATACAGGAAAGACCATCGTCACAGCAGCTTTCAAATCACCCTGAACAGTGACTCTTCTTATCGCACCACACATATAATCGGCGAAGACCTTTGCGACGCCCCTCTGCGAAGCATTCTCGATCACTTCCTCCTGCGCGCGAGTGAAGGGATGGCTCGACGAGACCTCGGGCACTGCTGGAAATTCACTTTGCGCCTCGTTGAGATGTGTGTTCACGCAGCTGGTCGAGATAGCTGGAGATGCAGCGGAGTCTTGTTCAGCATCCTCGTCACTCTTTGGAGGAGCTTTTAAGAGCCCTAATCCATCATGTTTAAAAGCTAAAGTAGAATGGTTTTGGCTCAGATGACTTACGGCCGTGTTTGAGAGTCTCAGAAGGTTCGGGTCTCAAGCTGTCAAACACACCTGATGCATGCTCGGGACATATATTTTCTATCGATGAGCGTTTTCGCTTTAGCGGTCGTTCTACCGCAAGATGAATGGTTGACTTGTCAATCAGTGATTGATGTTGGTCTGCTCACAATCAACATTGCTCATCACGAAAAGGTATTGCCTTACCTGAATGATTCTCCTCTGCCAGGAGTCCAGCGTCTAATGTCCTCCTTCCATAATCTGTGGAAACCATTGTCAGGCCTTTCGGGTGAGACACCCCTTCCCACCAATGTCTGACCGTCGACACATAATCACCAAGCTTTGCGATTCCCAATGCTGAAGGATGTGCAGCTAATGCACAGAGAACGAAGACTTCAAGGCTGACACAGTTCCTGAGATCGTTCAAAATGGCATTTGCCTTCTTCTTTGGATAATTCCTCGTCAAAGCCTCCAGGGGTTCTTCAGCGATGCTCTTGGCTTTCTGGAGGGCTCTCTTCTGTGCCGTTAGTAATGGACAATATCGATCAGTGAAGGTGCATCTTTGCTTCTCGAGCAGATCAATCAATGAATCATCCGTCAGCTGTTTGTTGGTGGCCATCATGCCAGACATAATTCTAATGCTAAAAAATGCGAAATTTTGCAAGACGTTGCAAGCTTGTTGAATGGGATAGTCCGGTTGCCAAGATTGCGAACTACAAAATACGAGGGGAAATGCAACATAATCTGATTGGCGCCAAGTGAGGCTGTGTGGACAAGATTAGCTAGATCTTGCAAGATCTTGCAAGAAAAATGCAAATAATGCCGTGCCCCCCACTTCGGTTCAATTCACCAATCGAAGCACATCCCATTATGCATGGTGATCTAAGCTATGATCATCACGGGAGCCAGTGCACCCTCAACCTGCGTCCAGGCTTTGCAAGCCTCGAAAGACAATTTCTCTCCACGTTACCAGTACTTACTCAGCTTAGGAGACATCTTGCTCATCAAGGGCGAACCTGCCAGCGAAGCGAGGCTGTGGCATTTAGGAGCTTGTTCCCCTGACTTACACACCAATGATTATTATTCAGGGACATGCATCATATCTCAATCATGGCCGCCAGCCGCCTCGGGCTTGAGGATCCGGTTGGAGAAAGACTTTATGGCGCACCGATTTTGCGGTTTCCCAAAGGAAACGTCTTGGTACGATACCCTCTCTGCTATTGGTACCTCCCATTGGTCAAGGTAATGCTGTAAAGTATCGATGTCTTACTTCTCTACACTGCTGTACGACGTAGCGGCGAAGCCAGCTCATCCATTCACGAAGCCAACACTTTCCACACCGGCATGAAGCCTAGACGTCTTCTTCAAGGCTAATCCGTTTTGGGAGACCAACACCGACGACATGATACCAGTTTCTTCTACATAATTGCAGCAAGATGTACGGCAACTTGATCAGCAATTACAGGGCCCAGGTCTTGACCACTTGATACTGATTGACAGGGGCCCAGTGAGTATTTTCGAACAGATAGACGGCTTAATGAGAAGCCGATGCGTGTAGTTTATCGTAGAAAGATATATACGACTTTAGTATAAATTTGTATATAAGGGTTCGAATTCCTCACAAGTTTGACCGTTCGCTTCCTCGCCTCTCCCAATTCCTACAAGCATCGTCTCGAACTCCACGCCTCTACATATATATTCGAGTTATCTACCAATCTTCCACATATACAATGGCTCCAACAGAGATACCCGCAAAGCCCGAGCAGCCAGAGTCGTCCCAAGTCGATGGCAAACGTGACACTGCTCAGAATTCTTCCACAGACCCAGCTACTACCGAGCATCTTCAGCGGACTGTCAAAGAGTCGAGTGAGCTCACAGACCTGGCTACGGATAAATGTATACAAGGAGCGTCCAATTGGGAGTACGTATCCGACAGAGCTCTGATCAACACAGCTAACGAAATCCTTAGCGATCTCGATGTAAAGGTCTTTCAGCCAGTGCCGTTTGTTGCTGAGCGGAAGGAGTAGGATATAGTATCAGATCACAGGCTGGTTTCGTTGGATTGGGGACCTTAGTTTTCGGTACTTCTACGTTTGCTTTGACTCTATCAAATCGGCAATGTATAGTCAAGTTTGAGTACAAAATCTGTGGTGCAATGTAACCCTGAGAGAATCAAAATAATGGCGTGGTCCGGCCGACTCTTATGCAAAATAATACGTTCCCAATCTAGCCTCGATGGAGTACTGTATGCATCATTAAATGATCTCCAAGTGAATTGCCGGGGGAGAATCGGCGAAGCCAGCTTTGTCTTCAAGTACCTAACGCATCATGCTGGAAGCATAGGCCGCTGGTCCATCATGGGGACAACAGAGTCAATATCCTTGATCGACTGTCCCGCGTTGGCCGCGCAGAAATAGGCCTCAGAATTGTAGGCTACTGGTCAGTGATGAATGAATCAGCTTCCTGGATCGTCCATCGGGTGTTGGCTTCCCAAGATAGACTAGACTGACTCCAACCGTGAAGTACGGAAAGAATTGATGAATATAAAGGTAGAGGATTCCCCTCGATATTGACCACTATTTCTTGAGCAATATCAGTACTCTCGTACCAAATCATCCTTGAGCTAAGACTATCTGCGAATGGCAGACCTGATTTACTGCCACCACTCTTTCAATCTCTTGAAGTCCGAATCGACACTCATTCAGTGGGTTTGCAATAAATGCCATAGCGGGCCACATTGGTACATCTATGAGTGCAAGTATTGCAAATTGAAGACTTGTCGGCCCTGTACGACTAAGGCGCAGCCTGTGAAATAGTACGTTACTATCCTTCGATACTCTCTATCCTCTCGACAATGCCAGATGACAGATTTTCATTCGTATTTCTTGACTGACTTTTGTATTAATCTCGAGCATCAGAACGTACTTGCCTCTTTGAGCATGGCTCGAACAGAGATGAACCAGGACAGCACACCCATATCCCATCAGCTTCCAGCTACGCCACCGTGTAGCCCGGATCTGTCATCACCCGAGCATAGCAGGTTGAGCTCACAAGCTGAGAGCTCGAGTCTCGTCCAGTCTGCACAGGCTCTCACAACCGACGATCTCGACCGCCTCGATTCAGATCTTACGAATGTACAGCTGCTTGTCGTGGGGAAGAAATCAAGGAATGGAGAAGCTGGAGCTCATGATCTGTAAGTCTCCAGATATGGGTAACTTGCTGTCAGCTAATAAGCTACCCTCGTAGTGGGGACAGGCAAATCCATTCCTCTGGAGATGATACGCCTGTTATCGGCTTGCCTTTGTTTCACGAGGAGGGATGGGAACGCATTTTCATTTCCCAAGACTCTGACTCCGACCTGTCTCGTGA
>JACBAH010007126.1:0-21267 GCA_014282315.1 Neospermospora avenae | reverse complement strand
GCCTTTGTTAACAAAGGCCACTATATCAACTACTATTTGATGCTCATTCAGGATTGCATTGACAATAACAGGTACGATGGAGGCAAGATAAGCCTTTCTTCCCACTTCAACCAGAACCACAATGAGGCCGCCGGCTTGGAATACGGCACTGAAAATCATTAGCTTTGTCGAGAGGGTAATTTGACTATACTTACGAGCCTCCTGGAACTATATTACGATGACACTTCTCGATTGAGTATTCGATGTCCATGGGGAAGTGGCTCAGTCCGTTGATCTCAAAGGTCTCACCGATACTACCCAAGACGAAGAGAACTTGCATGTCTACCTGGGCACCATTGGGACCTATTGGCCGACTGACATTGTGCAGGAATCCAAGATCTCCTGTTCGAACGTACTGGACATTTGGATCACCATCAGTGGTGCGCCCATCAAATCGCTCAGCATCGAATGGGTCTTTTGAACCATAAAACGATTTTACACACGCTTCTGACTCCACCCAAATCTCACCGTATTCGCCTTCGTGGCAGAGAGTCCGGCTTTCAGGATTGACAATCGCAATCTGAGTTGAGACAGGTACCATTCCTGAATCCTGGAGGAGGAGCGCCTTAGGTTCCGTTTCAGGGTCCACCGGGTATATCATGCCCCGTCGTAATGCCTGTGTATCCAACCACAATTCAATTGGCTCGATACACATGTACGACCGCGATGCGATCATCGGATTTAGTACATGGGAGTAGATGGTATTTATAGCTGTGCGATCCAGGCCAGTCTGGGCGAAATGAAGGCGAACTTTCTGAAAGACATCAACGCGCGGTCGTCCCTCTGCGGAGATCATCATATTCTTCAACTCGTGTAAAGTGAAGCCTTTCCCAGGCATAATTGCCATAGCATGATCGAGCATTTGAGGTGTGGCATAAGTGTCTTTGATCTTGTACCTCGACAAAGTCAAGAATAGGGAGATCGGATTTTGCGCGAATTCAACAGGAGAAACAAGATAAGTAGGCGCGCCAACGAAGATACCCATCAGACAAGTGTGAATGAATCCCAAACCACTCGTACTTCGGACGCAACCTAAAACTGGTCTGGAGCTGGTCATCTGGCATGTCTCCTTTTGTACCTTGCACATGCCCATGATGGTGTCGTGTCCTATCTGAACAGCGATTCGACGTTGATCTGGAGTCCAATAGGTCCAGACAAGAACCGGATAGCCTGGCTGAACCCATGCTGGCTGCATTGTGAGGCCTAGGTCTCTGCACCCATTGTTTTGCTTTGGAGGCTTGGTCGTGTTGTAAACATTGGGAACTGCTACCTTCAATACTTGTGCAGATTGCTTGACATGCTGTGACACAGGCTTCTGCTTCATGAGATGGTCAACATCTTGATTGACCAACACAGCTTTGACTCCGTAATCAGCGACCATATGAAGGAAAGCTGGAGCGTCTTCATTCAGACGATTCTGGTCAAGGGGAGCCATCGGGATAGCCGTTGCTCCGAGACAGAAGCATGCATGGGTCGCATAAACGAAGTCTTCTGAATGCGTATACATGAGAATCAAGTGGTCGCCCGATCGAACCTTGACCTTGTTCTTTAGGTACATGGCCACGGCAGCTACTTTGGTGTCGAACTTCTTCCAGGTGATTCCTTTCCCTTCTTTACCTCTGCCATCGATGGTGCAGTAAGACAATTCTTCAGCTTGTCGTGCCACTCGCCACTGGAGCAAGTCGACTATGCTGGAAAAGTTGTTCAAAGGAGTAGATGTACGGTCATCAATGACAACTTCACGGCGATCTATTCCAGAATACTGCTTATCACCAGGCGAAAGAATATCTTCTCGAGTCTGTGAAGCAAGTGGGGACCAAATGCCTCCAGTTGGGTCGACGCCAATGGGCAGATTCAGCACAGCTCTCTCTACTCCAAACTTGACGTGGACGCAGGGCAGATTGCCAAGGTCAAACTCTCTTCTACACAGCATGTTTCCGATTTCTCTCCGACCATTCTTAAGTACTTTCGGTAGAGTATTTGGCGCTGTGATCATGACGCAGTATACCCGCAGATGATGCTCTTGCATGAGAACTTCCATGCATCTTTCCGATAGTGAATCAAGTAGCGCCGTATCAAGCTGCCTGGGAGGGCCTCCCGATGTCACGGGAGCCGTTGAGGCGGCTTGAGATTCCAGAAGCACAATAGGTAGATGCTCGTCATTGACGAAGACATCGAAGGCGGAGCAGTCGAAGATCTTTGGCACATTCTTCATGATAGTCACAATTATATGTTGCACGAAAAAGTACCTGTGCTCGGCTACTTCATGGCCATGCTCGACCCACTCAACCTTTTGTCGGATTCGATCCTCGTACAAGCCTAGGACGAAGATCTTGCCTTCGATGACCGTGCCCAAAAGACCTGTTCTCAAGAATTCTGGTTCCACCATCATTGGTGTTGGGTCGCCTTGCTCGAACTTATACGGTCGGGCGTGGAATATCTGCTCTGTATGCTTAGGTAACGCCCAGAAGCCTCCTGAAAGGGAAGGAGAATCGACCCAAATCTCGCCTACGGAGTGTGGTGTAGCAAGTAGCCCAGTCTCAGGATCGACCACAGCAAGAGTTGCATCGGGTATTGGGAAACCAAATGCACCAACTCTTACTGTGCCTGGCTCGGTCCCAGCTTTCTTTCGAGCCTCATCTCCGATAGCAACAACGATAACCTCATTGGTCTTCAGAGCCTCGCGGTCCAGCAGAACTTCGCTCAACTCGGTCCTCTCTACATGTTGAACCTTTGTGGTGGTACTGCCACCAATCAAACTACCAAACCCATTCGCTGCAGGTTTTTCTTCCTCCTTATCCTCTACCTTTTCTTCGATAGAATCATCATCTGATCCCATATCAAGCTTGAGAGGACATCCCATTCGCTCCTCTCCGCCTAGCCAGTCTCTCATGCTGATCACCATACCTCCGTGCTCTGGCAAACATAGCATAGGGGCCACGAGCTCGCGTGCCCTGGGATTGCGCATTGGACGAAGCCACCTATCAGCCAATACTTCATGGAACTCGCTGTCTACCGAAAGGGTATCTATTAAGCACATCTTAACATGCTGAAAGTTTGGTTCCATGCCTTTCTTGAAATTTCTTGTAGTCATGGGATCTTGTTGATAGTTGTATGCAGCTCGCTTGAGACCAGGGTAATCTGCCAACATCAGGGTCGCCTTGTATTTCGTGATGAGATGTGCATATAGACCAGGAGTCTCTACAGCCTTGTTTTCCATCCAGACGGTAGTATGACCGCCGTATACTGTCAATAGGACCCCCAAGATCATGCCTATTCCTTGGCGAGGGTCAAGATATGACAGCAAGATTTCGCTTTGGTTATTACTTCCAGCCATAAGTCTTCCGTTCTTATCTCTGAGGCCTGTATGAAAAGTATCGGCTGCAGCACCATTCGGTACAGTTGAGAAGATCGCAGAGAGGCATGCCATTTGATGCATAATGGTACGGTGGCTCATGACAACTCCACGCAAATCTCCAGTTGGGGCTCGCGAAAACTCAATGTATGCCAGGTCTGGAACTGCTAGAGCTGGGGCTTCATCTTTCTTTTTCGGATGCCAGCTTCCGAATTCGTTTGTCTTCCACCACTCCACCCCTCTAGGCCAATTAAGCTTTTGTGTTGTAATGTCTCGCTGGAATGCCTTCAGATTATTGTCGGTTGTAAGTGCAAGATGTGCTTGTGTAGATGTCAAAATTACGTTTAGCTTGGCATAGTCCTCAAGATCATTGATTGGGACGGCAACAACACCAGCAATGAAGCAGCCAAGCAGTGCGATGGCGAAATCGATAATCTCCGTGTCTCTGTAGATAAGCGCAACTCTATCTCCACGATACAAAGAGCTCTTGTCCCTGATAACTTGGGCCACCTTTTCGGCCCGACTTGTAAGTTTGTCCCAGGTGATAGACGATATTTCTTTCCCTCGGGCATCCAGTACCCAATATGCTGGGCTCTTTCCATTGGTTTTTGAACGGTGCCTGAGTACTGCCCCTATGTTATCAAATTTGGACATCGGAGTATTGGAGTCGCGGGGGTCGTAAACGGCAAAGGGGACATCTCGCGGTTCCAGAGGCATCTGATATTCAAGCGCAGCGGGTGGTGGAAGATCGCTAGTAGTCAGCATAGGTGGAGCCATTGCTGCTGTTGGGGAGAATGCATCGCTCGATGAATATCTATGAGGTCCTCCATAGGAATTTGTATGACCATGTTCATATCCTTGCTGACCAGCGAAATCCGAGAAATAACCCTGCTGGGACTCTCCCAGCATAGTCCCATGCGAGTCCATCATCGTCCCAGCTCGGCTCTCGTACTCGTTTGGTTGTTGTTGTACGTACCCGGCCTGGTATGCAGGATTGAATGCATAGTTTGCGCCCGAGACTGAGGAGGCCATGGTCATTGCTGGTTCCGGAGAATTACCCCCAAACAGGGAAGTGGGAGGCAGAAAAGTCTCATTGCCATAAGATGACATGCGCTGTACAGCAGTTGGAGGGATTCCTAATTGGAGTTGTTTGGGAGGCGCAGCATACCCTCCTTGATATTCGCGACTGGTTGTAAAACTGCCATAATCACTGGCCATTGTGTCTAATCTGCTAGCAGAATTCGTCCTCGCAGGCGATTGGGGCGGTATTGGCGGCCTAGAGTTGTATTGGTCTTCGAAGTTGTTCGAATTCGCATTGAGAGCAGCCAGTGAAGCATTGCGAGATCCGTCATTCGTGGGATGCGCGGTATCGTTGGCTGAATGTATACGCAGTCCTCCAAGATCTGCAGCAACTGCCGAGTTCCCTAAGAACTGTGATAGCAAAAGTGTGCGTCGTTTCTGGTATCTGTGTCTTCAAGTCAACCACTGATTCCAGATCCTTTCTTTCTACTTACCCTTTTTGGGTAATGTCGCCCTCCTTCACGCAGCAAGAAGTCAGTAAAGTTTCTCAAGCCCATTGCGCATATATATTTCGTCCCAACCCTGACACATCCTGTCACACCTAGACAAAGCAAAATCCTCCGCTGAGGAATAGTCCGAAACTTGACTGACCTCTAATTCGTGCTCCAACTGCTGCAACTGCGCCTGCAGCTGAGGGTTATTTCCGTCCATCTTGATGGCTCTTTGATGCGAGACAACCCCAGTTCCTTTCCGTTCTCCAGAAAGTTGCGCTCAGTCGAGGTCTAGCGAATGTCGTGGTCTAGAGACCATGCAGGGGAGCAGATTGGAACAGTATATCGAGGTTGCGGGTCGTGGTCTTATTGTTGTGCTTGCATCCGATGGGTTGCGAACATTCAACAAGCATTATTGAAGTATGACGACCATGCCGCAGAGGTTGGGATGAAGATGGGGTTGTAGATGGATGAATGGCTTCTGTTCGGGTTTGCCTGTTCGCCTGTTCCTGCTTTCTGTCTGCACCTATCCCTGCTCCCTGATCCTGGAGGCTCTGCTCTTCTCTTCTCTTCTCGTATTCTCCTCTCCTCATCCCATGGAATAACCTGGCCCTGGCCCCTGGCCAGGCACCGGCTCCGGCTGGCTGGCTGGCTATGCCACTTCTGATTCTCCCTAAAGTCCGAATGGACTAGTCCCAATACGCACTAGAACAGACCAGCCCACCATAAATTAATTTTCTTCGTCTGATCTTGAACCGAACTCCTCTTCCAAACAACCACAAGTTGCGCATCATGCATTCGCTATGTGAACAATGATGATGCACTTTTTGGGATTCCTACATGAGTAAGCCTCTTCCGGCCCTGCCCGCGGCATTCTCGCATGGTGCCACCGTCACGAAAAGATATAGACCTCGAGCATCCAGGATCGATGTCCTTCGATCTGGTCTGGATCATGCCTCCAATTAATTAACATCAGGCTTTCGATCTTCGCTGATTATTGCATTGCTTATGGTATGTCGATAATTCCTCTCCCAACATCTTCCCTCGTCATTCCTTCCCTTCCCTTTGCAAGATGATGAAAATCACAAGATTTACAGACCTGTTCTGAGTGTCTCACGACACGATGGTGATCTCTTGGAGACCTTCTGATGCTTTGCAATCAATACTCCTGCTACAAAATGGCTGTCGTTGATGCAGTTGCTGACACTTCGCGCTATTAGACTCTGGCTTACGTGCCCGTACTGCTACTTCAATCACGCCACCAGGGCCTGTGCTTGGGCAGAAGGAAGTCCTTAACGGGCCCGGACATTACACACGACCTTCAGTCTGCTGTCTCAAAGCTCGATATCTTTTGCAGACGATGACTTTGCGGGCTTAGCCTTTGTTGTCGCAGCCAGTTAGTAAGGCAATCTGCTTCAAGGATTTATCCATAGCCTTTCATTGCGGAGCTACTAAATTCAGTATTTTCTTTACCATAGAACATATCAGACACAATTATACATGCCTAAATCTTCCAGTAAATTTTTCTTTGTTTCGATGTCATTCCAATCCTTTGACCCTCGGATATGCCTATGCAAAAAGCCCGCCTAGGGGCTTTGTTCGACCTATTTTGCATCAAAGACAACCTTCCGGTCTCGTGCAGGCTCGAGGTGGAGGGCAGATTTCACAATCCCAATTGTATTCCGGCTTTTATCAGTCTCTTCTTTTCCGAACAAGTATCATTGCTCCCTTTTAAGAGACATCATTTTCTTGCCCATGACGCTGGAACATATCAATTGCGATTACAGTCCAGATCCGAGCTACTCTATACCCAACCTTTCTTACACAGCTGGGCTGTCTTGGATCGTTGGGAAGTCCTAACCTCACCCACTCTTTCATGGCGGATTCAAGTGAGAGGTATGAGGCAGGAAATCCCAACGGGCTCTCCGATAGCCTTGACTTCGACCTCGATGCGTTTGTGAATGGGACCTGGCCTAACGATGCTGCGAATGATCTTCAGCAACAGAACGCACAAGACGGACTGGATTGGAATGGCCAAGCATATACAAATGACGAATTCAACCTAGGAACTCTGACTTCATCGGATCGGGAGCCGGTGTCAGGAAATCTCTATGATGGAGATCTGTTCCTACCGGACTGGGCTATCAAAAAACCAGATGAGCCTTCTTTCGAATCATCAGGCGTCGAGGCGCCCATGCCTCCAAAAGTCATGCCTTCATACAATCCAAACGTGATCACACCACCACCACAGTTTGATCCTCAGGCCTACGACGTTCCTCCACCAGAAGCACCAGTCCTTCAGACGTCACTACCTGCGAACCATGGATCATCACAGGTTCAAATTGTAGTCACATCTCCCTTGAAAGGGCAATGGTTACCTGATGCTTCTGGGGGTTCTCTACCAGGCAGCCCGTACATTCCGCCAATTGCCCGGTCCCCCTCAGCTGCACAAAATTTCAGACCAGGTAGCCATACCCCCGAGGGATCCTTCAACAATCAAATACTCAATCACTTCACCGACCCGAGTACTCCACTTCGCGTCATTGATACCTACAAGTTTCCTTTCGAAACGGAGCTTCAAATAGCTCTAGAAGCCGAACTCGAGCGTCAGAACGAGGTGGAAAAGAAGCAAGCTAAAGCAAATTCCATTCAAGCACAAATCGAACGACGCCGAGAATCGACTGAGGCCTTGCAGGCGGAATATGATAAGCTGGCACGAGAGCTGCCTCTTCCGGCTACTCCTGCACCGACTCCCGCAGGAGATGGCAGCAGAACACCTCGCAATAAGCGACATGCCAACATCAGCAACACTATCCCAGAGAAATGGTATCGTCCCTTAGCAATGATACCGGACTCATGGGGCGCCATCAATCCCGACACAAGAAAGCCATTATTCTCCTATACCGCACACGGAGAGCTGGATCCCCAACAGGTGTTCAGCGTCCAGCAGATTTCCGACTATATCGCTCGAAGACGAGCAACGCTCTGGATCCAATGCGTCCCAGCCGACAGTTCCAAACGATATCCCAGCCGAAATTCCGAAAAGTGCCGTTTTGCGGACTGCCCTGATCCTAAACGCACGATCCGCAAAGGAGACTTCAGAGTAGCGTTCGACGAGCACCCCAGTGACCCACACAAAGACCCTTTCCACAACGCCGCCTACACACATCTCTTCTGCCTCGAGAAAAGTCTAGACTTCCCACAGATGTGTCGGGATTTCGACATTCGTCCCGACACGCGGATTCTGAGAGAGGGCAAAAACAAGATGGCTATCACGCGTGATCATGCGAGCATGGCCAAGATTGTCACAGATTTCATGACCAAGTCTGTGCCCTGGCAAGGATTCGATGAAGGACGACCACGTCCAGACAATTGGTACGAGGTCTCGCTCTGCTCGCAGCTGACAAAAGAACATCTCAGCAAACAGAATAAAGGCGTGCAGTCGGTCCGTGAGGATCGAGGTAGAGACGGGAATACCCTGGACAAACATCAGAATAACCTCGATGTGTATGTCGCGAACCAGACGCTGAAAAGGGCGAATCCGAAGGAGGAGAGGGATTCGAAGTGTGAGAAGAAGACTCGGAAGAGAAGAGTGAGAAGGTCCGTCAAGGAGCACGGCGAGAACAGCGATGAAAGTGGTCTGGACGATGGGATTCTGCAGCGGGGTTTCTTGTCGCCGTTACTGGCATCTCCGGCAAGGAAGAGACGGAAGTTTTCTGAGCTGGTTTCTCTGAGACGGTGGAGCTGCTCCAGCATCAAGCGGAAGCTCAGTATCGGTGCACGAAAAGCGGAGGAAGAGGAGGAAGAGGCACAACCTTCGAAAAGGCTGCCAAGTAGACGTGGACGCAAGTTCCCGTCTCTGTAACCGGACCTCCTGCTCTTCTTCTGCCTCGCCTTTGACTATACATCGTTACAATCAGAGAAGCCCCCGTAAATTCTCATGCCGATTCTCACAACACCTTTTGTACACCATCCGAACCGTATACCCTGATTTAGCATCCCGGCCTCACATACTTATCCAGCCCGTTTCCTGCCTGTCAACATCCTCCATTACATATTTACATTCATATCTACCAATCTGAAGTTAAACAACTCTAAAACAAACATACCTCAAAATTGCGCATGTGATAAAGCATCGCAATTATCTTCCCATTTTGAATGTGAAAGTGACCCCTCATGTGCTGATCTAATTTCAGCCATCATTCTTACGAAGTATAATCCCAACTTGCTCCCCACGAGTCGGGAATGATGCCAAAAACACCAAAGGTAACCGATGAATGTACACAACCACGCCTCCGAATCCAAACCTCATCTTTCACTATGTAACGTTTACACTCAGCGAGAAATACCCAGATCCCACCTTTTGCACTTTCTATCCCGTGCTAAAGTAGGCGCGCATCGCCATGATCTTGAGTACGGTTCCAAATCCAGAGAACATGGGAGGGAAAGGACCCCCTTGGGACCGCAACTACGGTCCTTCGGTCCATCTCACGTTTTCCTTTTTTGGTCAGGGAAACACTTATACATCACATCTCAAATTACATGCCACAACAACACCGTAGTTTCGACGTGCAGATCAGTCAAGCTTCATGCAGACTTGCAATAAAAACACAGTTTGGCAAGTTATGCAGATCTGCTCCAAAATGTGATTCCGCGCTTGATCAACTCTACCTACTTTGTATCATCCAATTCGGCGATATGAACTTGTGGTTAGCTGAAGCAAAGGGAAACGTTTAGCGACTTCGACCAACGCGACTCCAATTATATCATGACGTCCCAGAGGAAGAGGTTTATGTTCAATCTCCAGTGTAGTTGATGGTGGTCAACCAACGGGAGTGGCATGTCATGTACCTGATCTTCATTTTTGGTAACAAACAAGGTATTCTACTTCTTACAAACGTATTATCGAACACCGCCTCGTTCCCTTTGTGCTCCTACACCTGAACTAGTGGTTGCGCAGCAGGAGCAGGTTCGTTATTCTGAGTCTCATGAGTTTCATCTTCTTTCCGCTCGCTAGTCCCCTCCGTCCCTTCTACTCCACCACTACTAGTCGCCTCAGCATCTACAGCATTCGCAGCTTGCTCTGCGGCTTCAGCTGCTGCAATGGCCGCAAGACGGCGAGTCTCCCTGAGATTGGCCTCTGCCTCGCGAGCAGCAATATGTCGCTCACCGACACCGGGCCAAAGACTAGCGAGGAACAACAACAACGCATGCTCTATTCTTCGGGCCTGCACTACAAGCCAACCTCCATTCGCCAAGCGCTGCCGGCGTTGCTCGAGGATTCTCTCCGCAGCTTCAGCAGGGTCGAGTTCACCACGTTGACGTTGCTGTGGAGTCAAGCCTCCCGCCGGGGCATCTCTTGCAGGTGCTTGCGGAATAGCCGCATTTTGTGCTGGTATCAATGCTGCCTCTGGTCCTGCAAGCGGGATCAAATTCTCCAGATGTCTTCGAAGAGGGCCAAAGACTTCATTACCAACGCCGTTTAATACACCAGTGTTGTAAATGAATACTGCAATTCCTAGAATAGCAATCATTGCCCAGCGGGTCCAGCTGGTGTTCCCAGATGTGAAGAACCATAGAAATACACCTAGACGGACGAGTAGCCAGATTATAGGGCCGATTTGGGCACCTAGAGCTGCAGCGGGTGGATTTCCATGAGGCGCGTTCGGTAGGACCTGAGGAGCGACTGGGACACCATCAGGTTGACCATTCCTATGTACAGCTCCTTGGGCTGGGCGATTGCGATATTCTGGGAGACCAACGGCTCCTCCGGGAGGTTGTCCTAGAATCGATGCTGCAGGAGAATGGCGACGTCTAGATGAATGACGAGGGGTGAAGTACGTTTCCGAATTGGTGACGAGTAGAGCTCGAGGACCTGAGGGTGAGGATAGGAGGTACACCGTGGGCTGATTTGGCGCCGAGGAACCTGCTCCGCTAGCAGTAGTTTCGGCGGGTGCATTGATCACAGGCAGGTTTGCGGCCAAAAGCGGGTTAAGTATGGTAGATGCGGAAGGGGAACTGCTTGATGTAGTTGGTGTCGCTTGCCCAGGAGTTTCTGGTCTGGTAGGTTGTGTAGGCATAGGATTTGAAGATGCACGTTGCATGTTATTCGGGCCATTCTGGGCCAAGAATCGGTCCGCGTTCCGCAAGACAGCCTGTATATCCAAAGCCGGGTTCATATTTGGAGTTGGGTGGTGTTGATGGGGTTGCATCTGATTGATGGGAACTGTGGTGATTGTCTCGTTCACCGTAACAGACCATCTTGCCCCGTTTGGTCCAACACCCTCACGTGTATGAGTAGTAGTACTGTCTGAACGGTGGGTACTTGGACTGGCTCGACCAGATGCCGTTTGAGGAGACTGGCCATATTGAAGCCCACTCGCATCCTGAGCTCCTTGTCGTGATTCGGCCGCTCGCTCTCTTTGCTGCTGGTTGATCAAGTGTTGAACAGAGGCTGGCGTACTTGGGTGTGCCCTACGAAATATGCTCTGTGGTGGAATTCCAGGTCCAGCAGGAACTGGCCCAGTTTGAATTGCAGTTGCCGCTGCTCGAGCTCCTTGTTCGAAAATGGCTATCTCTTGCTGCAACCGTTGGGTCTCTTGTTGTAGTTGTCCAAGTCTGTGTACCATGCCCTGCTGAAAGTGTGCGACTTGTTGTGCTTGATTCAACTGGTGTTGGTGGTGTTGAAATTGTTGCAGGAACCCGGGAAGTGGCTGTTGTGCTTGCATCCCATGAATATGATCTTGCGCAACTTGGATTGGATTCAAAGGTGTTGACTGAGGGCGAGGTGGAAATTGCGCAGGCAATTGAGGATTGGCCATGGGCTGCTGGGGAGCTACATTTGGGGTTGAACTGGCAGGATGGCTGGTATTTTCTTGCCCAGTTGAGCGGAGGACTAAGTGAAGGGTTTGGGATTCCGCATTGCTCAACTACACTTCAAGTCAGCTACCTGCAGGTACCTAGATTAGATCTCTGGATCTAAGACGTATGAGAGACGCACGGTTTCCTGGCCAAAGATCTCCAGCATGGTTTCCGTTTCTCTTCCCAGCATGCGCCCACGATGGATGAGACGCTGGTTCTCGTCTGAGGGATTTGATGGCAAGGCATCTCGGATTCTGCTCTTGAGCTCTTTCACAGTCGTCGTTGCAGGGAGATCGGAGAAATTCAGTGGTCTAGAAACTTCAACTGATGGTGAGACCACATTTAACAGAAATCGTAGTGATCCTGGAGCTCCCGCTCCTCCAACCTGGGCATCTGGCAGTGTTGATCCTGAGGATTCAGCCATGCTGTCCAACCCCAAGCTGCTTGCTGGTGATGAGGTAAATGTGGTGAAGCTGGAGATGGCGCTAGAAACTTGTTGATCTGTCAATGTTTAAAATGAAACATCGCTGATGATCAAGGTATGTAGGTAGGTAGGTAGTGATCAAGAGCCTCTACTTATATTGGGTACATAAAGGTACAGTACAGAGGATGCAGGTGAAGTAGTCTGTCGGTCTGTTTGTCTGTATATGTAAGCACGTACCTCCGGCCTCCACGTATCCATTTGGCGTAAGGTAAGGTAAGGTAAGGTCAGGTAAGATGAGGTCAGGTAGGGCGCGTAGGCGTGTTGGAGCTGCAGACCCCAGACCCCAGCTGCCTGCTCCTGGCTCCTGGCTCCTGGCTCCTGGCTCCTCAGTCACCTCACTCACGTCGAAGAATTCCAGCTCACATCAAAAAAAGCAATAAGGCAAGGAGGTAGGTAACAGACAGACAATGAGCTTTTGCATATTTATTTATACTATGTGCTTTGAATTTAAGGATAATATAATCTGAGGTACAATGTTTATTTATAAAACGAATGTCGACATTTCATATTCCTCCTTCAATACAACCTGGCAAGGTGTGGTGTGGCGTGGATCTCATTGCTTATCCCCAGGCGGTGTCTCGAAGTAGCTGCCGGACAGGCAGAAACAGCACCTATCGCCGTCGCCCAGAAATCAACATTTCAATTCAACTTCGTCATAATCAGCTGGACTTGTTCATGAAACATCGATGCAGAGCAGAGCAGACAGCAACCTCGAATCTCAGCTTGTACTGACCATTCAATGGTTTCGCATTCACTAGCACGAGGTGCTAAGCAGACGATATCTGCTCGACGCCAAACAATCAGACCGTCTTCAGCAGTGGTTTCGCAGGGTCAATCACAGTGCATCTGTCGTTGCCACAATCCTCGCCCATTTTCTTCTTCCGCCAGATTGTACAAGCGGAATCCACAATACAAAGACTCTTTCGGTACTCGTTTACGAAGAGCCCTCAATGACACGAAGATAAAATGGTACCCAATACCTGTGGGATTGGGGATTGGCTTTCTTGGTCTCGGTCAATTATACAGAGTCAATGAGAGGGAGAAGGCGAGAGCGCGTGAGGAAGAGCTTGAAGACGATGGAGTACTAAAGACAGTTGGCTCAAAGGGAGAGGGCGGATCCGAAGGCAGACCTAAGAGGCGTGAGAGGATACGACCAACAGGGCCATGGTGCGTGTCAATACCTTCCTTTGGATAGGAATTCTACTGACTATTACCAGGCAAGTTCAGGTCATGTCAACTCTTCCTTTGAAGGCAATGTCGAGAGTATGGGGCAGATTCAACGAACTTGAAATACCATACTATCTACGTGTTCCTGGTTTCAAGTTATATTCTTTTATCTTCGGTGTTAAGTATGGCATTCCCTGCTGCGGATCGCTGAGCTCAAACTAAATTGTTATGCAGCCTTTCAGAAGTATCAGAACCTGATCTTCATGTATACCCAAATCTTGCATCGTTCTTCTATCGAACTCTGAAGCCAGGCGCCCGGCCACTGGACCCTCGGCCAAATGCTATGGTATCGCCGTCTGATGGTCGTGTACTACAGTTCGGCGTCATTGAGGGTGGTGAGGTAGAGCAAGTGAAGGGAATGATATACAGTCTTGATGCCCTACTCGGTACTAAGACACCAGAGACGTCACCTAGCCCATCCAGATCAGGTAGCATTGCTCCAAGCAAAACCGATGCCAGCACCACATCTCATGTGGAAGGAAACGAAGAGATCATCAAGCAAGACGAAGAGTTCGCCACAGTAAATGGGATTTCATATACACTTCCAAATTTGTTTTCCGGCCCGAAGAAGCAGTCCGGCAAGAAGGCTGAAGACGCTTCCACAGCCCCAACACCAGGATCTGAAGCTGAGGTCAGGGCAGATCTGGCTCTTGGCGAGAAACCATGGTACTCAATGATCACATCTGAGAACAGAACCTCTTTGTTTTACGTTGTCATTTACCTAGCTCCGGGAGATTACCATCGCTTTCACTCCCCATGCGCCTGGGTGGCTGAGAAGCGTCGTCATTTCGCAGGAGAGCTGTACAGTGTATCCCCTTACCTCCAACGGACGCTCCCTGGACTGTTCACTTTGAATGAGCGAGTTGTTCTTCTGGGCAGATGGCGTTGGGGATTCTTCTCCTACACGCCAGTAGGAGCCACAAATGTCGGATCAATCAAGATCAATTTCGATCGAGAGCTGAGGACAAACTCCCTTACGACAGATACTGCAGCGGATAGAGCAGCAGAGGAAGCGGGGAAGAACGGTGAGCCATACAGTGGCTTTGCCGAAGCTACTTATGAAGGCGCAAGTCCAATTCTTCGTGGACATGCATTGAAGAAGGGAGAAGAGATGGGAGGGTTCCAATTGGGAAGCACCGTCGTCCTCGTATTCGAGGCACCAAAGGGGCAAAGGCCAAGTCTTGATGAAGGCTGGATGGGCGAGAAGACGAAGAGGAAAGGAGGTTGGAATTGGAATGTGGAGAAAGGTCAGAAGGTCAAGATGGGCCAAGCCATTGGATGGGTCGACGAATCTTGAGGTACCTAAATCTGTATTTGAGATATGTTTTGTATCAATACCCTGCACAGAAGTGCGGAGAATACACGCCACAATTGCCTATTCCTTCACGTGGCCTCTTTCCCTTCCTGACTCAAGCTGGAGTTTGGCCATCAAGGTCCTTCGGGAGCATCCATGTTGTTGTGTTGACAATGCAAGGCTGAATTAGCCTTGTCAGCATAGCCATCAAGGTACGATCATGGCAAGCATTCATATACCCTCCAGATCTTGTATTCCGATAGTCTCCTACTCCCATTACCTTCAATCTCGTTCAAATTCAGTATACAATGGCAGACTTCGAAACCCCAATTCACGACGTTATCATCATAGGCGGCGGCCCCTGCGGTCTAGCAGTGGCAGCACGCCTCCGTGAATCTACCCCATCAGCACTCTTCACCGAATCCGAGCATCAGAAATTCCACTTCATGAAAGCGTCCTCTTCTCGGCAAGCCTCTCTTCCCTACAAAACCAAGCCAGTCCGCTCCAGTCGTCGAGCACACACATCTCCCGATCGCTTCCTACCCGGACACGACGTCTCCAACCATGATCTCGACATCGCAGTCCTAGACGCAAATAGCGATCAATGGATGGGTTCTTGGAACGAGAAGTTTGAAGATCTGGGTATCACTCACTTGAGGAGTCCGATGTTCTTTCATCCTGATCCGAGGGATAGGGATGGGATGTTGGAGTTTGCTGTCAGTGAGAGTAGGCAAGGAGAGTTGAAGGAGATCAACGGAGTAGTGGGGAAGGAACTCAGTAAACATCAGAGGAAGAAGAAGATGAAGGATGGGTAAGTTTGCTTCTGAGACTCTGGCTTGGTGTTTGTGTTTTTCTTAAGCGAGCATGGTTGAGCGTGAAGCGAAGCTAACACAAATAGCAACAAACGACCTCAAGAAACGACATATATCGATGAGCGAGATCGACATGATTACTTTAGACCTAGTCAGGCGCTGTTCAAAGACTACTGTACTTCGATAGTCGCACGCTACGATCTCGCAAGCCTGATTCAAAAGGCAGCAGTCACATCAATCAGATACTCATCCACATCCTCCCTCTTCACTTTGCAAACGTCAACCGGCATAAAAAAGGCGCGTATCGTAGTCCTAGCCATCGGCGCAGCCGCACAGCCATCCCTCCCACCCGACTGTCCATTCTGTGCCATTTCCTCAAATGGAAGCGTGACACACGTCTTCAGCAAGAACCAAAACACAACCGACACTATCAACAACTCGGTACCTAACTCAAAGATAAAGACAAAGACAAACGCCACCATCCTTCCACCGTCCCTCCTCTCAAAAGCTAAGCTCGGCATCCCGACCAGCATAGCCATTATAGGTGGCGGCTTGACATCCGCTCAAATCGCAGACCTCGCTTCTCAATACGGCATCAACAAAACCCATCTCATCTTGCGCAGCACACTTAAAACCAAGCATTTCGACGTCGATCTGTCCTGGCTGGCGAAGTTCAAGAATCACAATATGAGTGCGTTCTGGAAAGCGGATAGTGATGAAGAACGAGCCGAGATGATGAAAGCTGCGAGAGGAGGAGGCAGTGTAAATCCGGAATATAGAGGGATTTTGAGAGGGTTGGTTGAGAAGGGCGACGTGGATGTTAGGGAGCGGACTGAGGTGGTCGGGGCGAATTGGGACGAGGGTGTTGATATGTGGGGCTTGGAGTTATCAGACAAGGCGACAGGGATGAAGGACGAGATTGTGGTTGATCATGTTGTTTATGCGACAGGTGTTGTGGCGGATATAAATTGTGTGGAGGCTGTCAAGCCGCTGCTTAGTTCGTACCCGATCGAAACGGTGGGTGGGATGCCTTGCTTGACCAAGGAGTTGATGTGGAACGAAGACGTGCCATTCTTCGTTACGGGACGTCTGGGAGGTTTAAGACTTGGTCCTGCGGCACCGAATCTTGAGGGTGCAAGGTTGGGTGCTGAGTTTATTGCTGGGAAGATTGCTGGCTTGATCTCAAGGCTTGATGGAAACTTGGCTGAAGAAGAAGTGAGCGAAGAGGTGGATATGAGACGACTTGGCTTGGGAAGGCAGAATCAATTTGAGGTACTGGAATTGGACAGAGTCGAGTCAGATGAAGAGTTGGCGAGTGGAACTGAGAGAGCTATGCTTTGATCTATAAGCTGTCTTCCGTGTTGTCAATAGTACGGCGATTTTGAATATTGTACTGCAAATGCGAGTATATGTTAGTAGCCAACGTTTTAGGGGTGGCCTAGCCGAACATGTGCACTCTATCAGAGATGGTCAAATGTCACTTCTGTGATCCAAGTCTATTTTGCCGTTGTGAAAATTAACATTAGATTACTATCCCTCAGCTTCAATCGAAGGGCCAGCGGTATCGATCTCCTGTATCAGATCCGCAGATACCTTCAAATTTTCTGCACCACTAAGGGCCTTGGCCACCATAGTCTCGCTCCGCTCCCTAACAATCCTCCTCAGGGCACTGACAAGGAAGCCAGAAACCAGATCTACAGACCAACTATCTGGGATTAAACTCAGCACATACCCGACATCGAACCAGCCGCCGAATCTTTCTAGTAAGTTGCTCGTTTGTTCGATGCGATTGCTGATATCCTCGATTTGCAAGAACTCGGACAATAAGAAGCCAAATAGCACTGCCTGCTGTTCTCGTGTGGGATGACTTTCTAGTGATACTGTGCCGGACACAGGATGGTAGATGCTGGACCCGCCTAGCAGGCAGTAGTTGATAGCTGTGTCGTAGTCTCCCAATCCATGCGTCAGTAGTCTCAAAGCCTCTTCATGGTGAGATTGTCTACCATCAAGTATGATTACTTCCGGAACGAGTTCTTGGGTGTATGGCGCAATCCGTGCAAGTATAGCCGCCACATCGTATTGCGATGCAGAACCATGGCTTCCACCCAATAGCTGTAGCAACCGCAATCGACTATGCCACCACTCCTCGTCGATGGTGTTATCTGTGATAAATTGGCGATACGTGGGCTTTGGAGGCCGCAGTGCCCGATACGACTCGTAGGTCTGTGCTAATGTCGCCCGCGCCTGTTCAGACTCCTCTAATTCGCTCGTCACAATATCCAAGTAATATGCTATCAGCTCGTTGATATACTCAGCATGATTTTTGCTGAAAACTAGATATTCGAGATAATCTTTGACTGCACCTGGTGCACCTGCCCTCAGGATCTCGACGACTTGAGTTGGCTCGAACTTGACCTGGCTACGGTCTTCAGCAAAGACCTGTACACCGAGCTTGGGATTCCGAGTCGCTAGCCAGACACCATACTCTTGTACCAATGCAGGATTCCGGATTTTTGCAAGGTATTCCCTCACTTTCTGTTCGCCTTCTCGGAACTCCCCACCGTTGTCTGGCTCGCCCTCTACAATCCTTCGCCAAGTGGCAAGGACCTCGCCAGCCATTTTTCGGCTTTGATATAATCGACTGAGAACATACAGGCGCCGATGTGATTCGAGGAGTGAGATAGCTCTCTCAAAACAGTCCACTCCTTTGTCGACAAGTTCGTACAGGTCCAGCCTCACGGACTTGCCTTTGGGAGGTCCCGGAGGGGTGGACCCGTCAAGCTGGAGTAGAATGATCAAGAGTGCCGCATCAACGCTTCTGAACACTTCATTTTCGTTGGCGATACTCCCGAATCCCTTCTTCTTCCTCCAAGCTGCTAAGAATCGTTTCAAAAAGTTCAGGATATGGTTGGACATGGCACCACTGCTTTGGCTGGTATCTGTGTTCTCGTGTAAACTGTTTGTGATGAAGCTGTCTGCGACATATTTGACGCCTCCGTGAATCCATATGCCTTTCCGACCCTCCACGATCTCGTTCCTGAGATATGGAACGATCGCTAGGATGACCCGAGGATCTAAGCCTCCCTCGAGAAGAGCGTCTTCACATATCCGATACTCAGGCTCTGAAGGTGCCGGTGCTAGTGCATCTAGACCGCTCATAAACAATAACAGCCCAGCTCGTTGCCTGATGTATCCAAGACTGAGAAACTCCGTCTCTGTTTTGGCCTCGCGTCCCCGCAAAGAATTGACAACCTCAATAAGTTTTCTTCGATCCATTGCTGGATACGTTTGATCATCCCGAATTTTGCTGTTAGTCATATCTGCGAGACTTGCATCCAGTCTTAGAGCAAGCGGATTGCGAACTGCCCACCATATGGTATTGCCAGACCACGCGACTAATCGTGTTCGAGTTTGCCCAAGTCGTTGAGCAAATTGCTGCTCTTCTTTATTGCGGTCGTCTTCCCATCCTTTTGGGAGGTCATCCGTACTCTCAAACAGCTCTCTCTCGCCAGACACACGCTCAAGCGACATTGAAGTCCTGGAATCTACACTGTGCAGTGACAAAATAGATGCATCCATAGATCTTGTAGCGAACGGTTGGAATCGTTGCAAGCGCAATCTGTCAACAACATCTTCGAAATAGACATCCCCGGGATCAACGACAGACCGAAGGCCTATTCTGACAGGGCGGTTTGATTCTTCTGCCCTTCCCAACAACGGTGCTTCTAACCAGTACTTCTCATTATCGCCTTCCCCGGGATCGAGATCCCAGCGCTGAATTTCTACACCATGTCTTGACTCTTCTCCAAAATCACGCGTCATTGAGGCTAGCACAAACCCCTCCTCTTCGTCATCCATGGTCGTTGGCGTTGGATCAACGCCAATTCCACGACCATCAACCACGACCTGATCTGGGTACTTCTCAAATTCTAATGTAGAGCGAGTAGGATCTCCTTCAAGATTTACGAACATGCCCACTCCAGGGTCGCGGGGGCCAGTGCCAGTTACTAGCAGAAATTCCTGAGGCGTTGGCGACACTACATGAGGCTGCAGTAGTACTGGGGCCGGAGGAGGTGGCAGCGTTTGTTGCTGTTCTGTGGTAGCTTCGGCACCTGTAGGAGGCTGTGGCAGAGGTTTATTCATGGGACTTGTGTCTCTTGCTGGCGCTGGCGAAGACTCTCTAAATATCCCCTCTGGTGTTCCTCTCCCTGAGCGGTCATTACTTACTGCTCTCTGTTCAGTCCTCCGAGCTCCTCCAGTCATGAATGTACCCAGACTCGTGCTTCGCCCATGCCCTTTGTCCGTTGGAAGTGGAGCAGCTTGTCCTTGAGCGGAAGATGTACTTCTCGATATCCCTCCAGTAGTGTTGCCTGAAATGTCCTCGACATGACCACCCACGTTACTAGACTGGGAGTTATCCAGAGATGAAATTGGAAACAATGGTATTTTAAGTAGTCGGTCTACATCGAGGAGCGCATACGAGTGAGAATCAGCAACGCAGGCAAACGAGTCTCGGCGGACGGATGTTACGCTTCCTGCAAAGTCAATGGTCTATTGATAAGATCAGCCAAGTTTCCAGCATAATAGAAATTGGCAGTACTGACCCTGAGTCCACGAGGATCTTCACTGATCTTGATGACCCGTATCTTCTTATTCAAAGATGCCAGCACGGTAACAGAAGGAGCCTTCACATCTTGGTCACTCCCACTCAAATCGATGTTTAAGTCTATACCCCCAATCCAATTACAAGGTCGTATTTGCGTGGTTCCAAACACTGGACTTAATTCTGGAAGAGAGTAGAATGTGACTGTCCAGTTACACAGTATACAGGCCTTGCTCACTTTGGGCAGAAGTAGTATCTGCTGTACGCCTGGTCGAGCTGCGGTCGGAGGTTCGTGAAAGGCAGGTGGAAGTCTCGATGCCAGGATATAAGTTGGCTTTCCGGAAGGGTCCTCGGGATCTGGAGGTATCTGTACGAAATGTAGTATTTCAGATGCGGATGTACCAACATATAGGTTCTGCTCTTGAAGATGTCAGCGGCCAGCCTCGGCAGCAATGGTAAATCAGGCACAAACCTAGAAACTCGACACAATTAATCTCGATATCCTCTCCATCCCCGTCTGCAGACAATGGCACATCCTCTAGGAGTGCGCGCAATACAAAGGGTCCTGTTTCTGCGGTTGCCTGCTGCCTGCTCAGCGCGGTTTCCTCGGGGTCGTTGGATTCCATGTTTCATTGAGCTCGCGCCCGAGCTATAATTATCGCATGTTCTCGATTATAATTCAAGCTTCACGGTTTGAAGCTGCAACCTTATCTGAGAGAGTTGGTGGGATGGACTGCTGAACGGCTGAAGCACGAGGCACGGAAGCCTTGGGCTTGGGATCTCCATACAGGGATCAGCTCCAGGTCGGAGCTTGGTCGGCAAAGCGACGGACATAAGAGCTCGGGGCCGCCTTTTCGCCCTACCCTGCGCGCTAAAAAGTCGACCTAGTTAGCAAAAACGACCTGCTCTATAGCTATAACTAGTTGAGAACTACTCTTATATATCTAACGAAAGTGAATAGTTAATAGAGAGTAATTTAATCTAAATATTAATTAAATTAAATACAAATTAAATTAAAGAAAGTAACTATATTATAGTAGCGAGCTAATTAAATTAAGTATAGCTACTAGTAAGTAATTAG
>JACBAH010007125.1:0-21253 GCA_014282315.1 Neospermospora avenae | reverse complement strand
CCAAAACCCAATGACCGAAGTTTGGCCGAGCTGTGACAGTTTTGCTTGCCTGTGACATTCGCTTTCCCCGACAGTAAGCGAGCCCCGAGCGAAACTGGAGGTGGGCCGGCTAGTAGTAGTTTCTCAACTTGCGCTGGATTTCAAGCTTTTGCCATCGGACTTATCTGAACTTGTCGTAAGCCGGTTGGGACTAATTGATTAACACTGCCCACCAGCCCCTCGGATGAACCAGCCACGCCTGGACCAACCTCAAGTCAACAATGGAAGTCAGTCAACAATGGAAGTCAATGAAACTTCCGGGTTAAAGTACAAGCTGACTTTAACTGTCTTCTTTACTACTGGTATGATTGGAGCGACATTCCACAGCGCCACGGCTGCACAACGAATAGAGTCGTTGAAGGAGAACGAACACCTACAGGTGTCATTCAGCCTGCTTTGAGGGCTACGGAGTACAACCTAAGCATACTCAAATCCATGATCCTATGTGTTCGAAGCCATACAGTACCTGAAATGAGGGAGGAGGTCTTATATTCCCAGCCCCTCCCATCTCATGTCTCAACTCCCGGCCTCCCGGTAGTTATCAATTGGGCGCTTCACTTGCACTTCTTCTCTACGGTACAGGACAGGACAAGGCCGGACGCCAAGTTGACAGATACCTACGGTACCTTAGGTAGATTATCTGGCCTGGCCTGGCCTGTCTGCTGCAAACTTGCGCCTACAGCATCGCATCTCCCCGACATCCCTGCGCCTGCCCTGCCCTGCTGAAGCTAAGCACCCTGCCACTCACCGTGCCTCTGGCCCCCATAATAATAATTGCCCATCCCATGCCATCCCATCCCATCCCTCCATCCTCTACCCTCCATCCTCCGCGCTCCTCTTTTCGGGATCGAAATCAAGGCAGGCCGGCCGTCATCGCCTAACGCCACTGCGGGTAGAGAAGAGTACTCCCGTAAAGTGAATGTGCAGGCCAGCCCAGGAGCCAGGCCAGCCCCAGCATCCATGCTCACGTCTACAAGCTTGCTTGCTTGACGAAGTGAAGATCTATCTATCTACCTCCCTCCCAGCTACCTACCGAACTTGCTTGCTTTCTGCCTTATCTTATGCTTGCTGCTTGCTCCGTTCGCTCGTTGCTCCGTTCGCTCGCTTGCATGTGCTGATCTTTTGTGATACTGTTTCGTACGATTGATCCCGTACCGTACCGCACCGCACCGTACCTACGTTAAGGTTAGAGAGAGGTACAGACAAGACAGCACAGTAGGTAGATACGGTACAGTACTCAAGCACCACCTGCTCTAGTCAGGAGAGCCTCTGCAGAATCACACTCGCTTGGTATGGAGCCCTTCGAATAATCCCGAGATCGACCAGCGGAGCGTCAATGAAGCAAAACTAATTCGGCCCAGGTTAACAATGGCACCTTCGTTTTTGAAAGATCTCAAACGGCGTTCGAAAGCCAGCTTCAGGACAGAGAAATCGACCGATGGATCCTCTAGCAACGAGACCACTACCTCCACCCCTTCTACATCGACTCTTAATTCTGGAGGTGGCCATGAAACAACGAGCACGACTCCTCCTCTAACGAGCTCGAACTCTGCGTCGAATCTGCAAGGCTTGGATAATTCAGTACCACCTCTGCCTTCGCGCCCGACCGTATCAGCTGCTTCGAAGAGATACAGTACTGCAGGAAGTGTTTCGGGAATGTCGGGATTGGGATCGCCTTCGCAGAATTGCTCACTACCACTTTCGCCATATGCTCCCAAGATTTCGAATGTTGCCGATAACGCATGGGTACGAAAATTTCTTGGGCGAGTTTTCGAATTGGTGTCTAATGGAGAATAGGTGTACCAAAAGGTACTTTCGGTCTCCGGTACCATTGCAGACCCAGCACTACAGGCTCTGGAAGGATGTCTAACGGTTAAGAGAGCTGACGATGGGTTTCCCCCCACGGATTGGCCAGTGTGTGAATCGCATTTCAAGGCGCTTGTCTATTTACTTCCTGGTGAGTTGGAAGCATGATCCAATCCGTGTTTGAGGGAGCCATGGCGGAACCATACTCCCTTTCAACGAAGAAGTACTTTGTGAGGCATTGCTAAGCATATTACGCAGGTCCAAACAAGCTAATCTTTAATTTTACCTCCCCAAAACTTGCAAACAATAATATGGGAAATCCGATCCACTCCTCATACCTCACTATACACATGATACCACCGCTGGCATCTCCGCCCCTGCAACTTGTCGTACTCTTGGGCAAAGACTCGCCGGGAACCTTTGATTCTGTTCCTGCGAGAATCGAGAGGGAGGATAACAGTCTCGAAACGGCGATCAAGAAGTTTCGAATGTCCGCATATCTCTGGCAGGCTTTTACTGTGAGTGGCATACTAGGTGGACTTGGGAAATTGGAAACTGGCTCACTGTACCATAGGCTGAGCAGATGTACCGGAACAAACTTGGAAGACGTACATTCCGGTTCGAGGAGGAGTGGACGAATGGGACCGCGAGTCATAGAGACACAGCCGCTGGAGTAATGCGTTCTGAAGCCAGAGTTCATGTTGTTAGGTGCTCAAAAACTGTAGCGGAACTACGCGACCTCGATCGTGCTCAGCAGAACCCAGACGCAAAGAACAGCGGGGACCTATTCAGCATTGCTCTAGAAACAGTGAAGGAGTACTTCAATCCACAGCCTGGTCAGAAACAGTATGTTTCTGTTCTTCTCCTGGATGCTCATTGGGACAAGTCACAGAACATGATTACTGGGCATGCGGCTTTGGGTGGTGGATCAGGCGAAATTCAGCTCGCGATCTTTGGTTCTCAGGCACTTTCGAGTTATCCTAGCCATATCGAGGAAGTTGTCCCTGCGTTCTCGGACTGCACTCCCACGGACACTAATTTTGTTGCGAACGATTGCAACGAGGTATGTTACCATCCGTTCCTGAAACACCTCCTGCTAACTCTATGCCAAGTCCGGAAGTAGCTGGGAGGCAGCGAACATTGGTATCGGTGCTCACATGCACGAGACTGGACATCTTTTTGGCTGCCCTCATCAAACATCGGGTGTGATGCTGCGGGATTACGTTACACTAAACAGGTCATTTGTGACTCGAGAGTGTTACTCAACGCGAACGAAGTCAAAAGGTGGATTGGTATTGGCAGATCAAGAATGTGCTTGGCATCGTTTGGATCTGCTCCGATTCCGCGCCCATCCAGCCTTCGCCATACCAGGAGACCCTCCTCGCCATACCGATGACTCTATCCAGGCATGGCCGGTTGACAATGGTATTGTCATGATCACTGCTCCATCCGGAATAGCATATATCGAAATGTTCTTGGACGGCGAGGAACTGTGCCATTACTGGCAAGAGTTTAACGAAGGACCAAACTCCGTAATACAAAGACAAAAGGAACTCACAGAACAGGAGCTGCGAGCTCGCCTACCCGAGGCCCGCAGGAAAGCCAAGCTGAAGTTAAGCGTTAAGTCTATTGCAGGTGGAAGCCACGAGATCGACGATTTCAGTCTATTAGCGTCCAAGGCCTCGAGAGTGAAGCTGCCAACTGGTCAGTTGGCTTTCAAAAGCAGCAAGCTGGGTATGTCGCAGATGAACGGCTCGACACCCGATCAAGTCATTTTACATAGCGCAGTACATCAGCCAACATTACTGGTACAAGTCAAGTTTTACCACGGCTTCGCGCTGGATGGAGTTGAATTTTGCTATGAAGACTCCACCACTCAGTTGTTTGGAAAGCGGGGAGGATCGTGCAGTGATTTCAACTTGGGTATGCTCCTTGGTCTGCGCTTATGATTTTAACTGACTCTCCTAGATACACGGAAGGGCGAGTATATTACAGGCTTCCACTTGCGGAGCGGCTTCTGGATAGATGGACTGGCTATCATGACGAGTTTGGGGAGGAAGTCGGCGGTTTACGGTAATGCAACCGGTGGTTCTGGGTGAGTAGTACCATGGCCGGGTGAATACCATCGCTAATTCCTACCGTAGACATACGTTGATGCCACCAAGGGGTTACGCATTGGTCGGTGTGTATGGTTCCGTCGCTGACTGGGTAGATGGTTTCGGGATCATCATTTCTCGCTGATGAAATACATCAATCGACTAGTTTTTTCCAGTACCACCTTTCTGGGTGTTTTCGCTTTGGCATCTTGGGCATCTGGAAAGCATTGCAATCGCATGAAAAGGCCAATGAGTTGCGCTTGAGACGTGGGACCAACTGTTGTATACTTGGAGGTTTGGAAGCTTGCCTGAAGGCAGTGCTACTCACAACGAGCACATAATGACTTGCCATAGAAATACGTTCATGGCGACTTGTGAATATTCGCATTGACGGGGGTGCGAGGTGGATGTACATAGAGCGCTGGCTTGGCGCGAGGGTCTTTTATAGAGCTGTAGATAAAGTATACAGTTGAGTTAATGTAATGTATGAATGGGATCAAAACGGAACCACCTACCTTTGAACAATACCAGACGCACCGTGTATCTAGTGTACCCACCTTTAATATTACAGGTATCGAAGGCGTGGCTTGCCTCACGCTGCGAGCTTTCAAAATTAAGCAATGAAGCTAGTACACCTTGATTATGGTAATCAGATCAGGAGAAACTTTTTTCATCTGCCAACTATGGCATCAGGAACATTCTGAAGTCACCTAATTGCTTTGATGCTTTATAGCAATGCCAGCCTCACTAAAATCGGCTACCTTCTTCGGACACCCCTAGCGTTAGTACTTGTGCTTAAGCAATTTTGTCTATAGTAGATTTCCTCATCAGGTAAGGTTAGTGATGAATACACATGATCTATGGAAGAACTTCTTGTATCCTTTTCCAAGTCTCATTCCACAATTGTCTCAATGGGACCGATGAGGCGATTGAGGGAGAAAGAGCACAGAATAAATAGGTTCTCTCAATCAGTCTGTTCGAGAATATATTGATTTGCAAAATGAATCAAAATGAAGACGCTGCAGATATTCAAGTAGTCAGAAAAGAAGAGTTCTACCTGGGATCAAATATCTAAATGCTGGTGCTGCCCTGCTCAACAGGGAGGCGCGTGTCAAATGACGTCGGCCGGAAAATCCAAGGCTGGCAGGCTGGATGTTGGCGTAGAACAGACGCACCTACTTTCTCTGCGTTGCTTCAACTTCACTATTTGCCTCAACACTCCTACACTCACCACAACCCGAACTTGCAAGACCAAACTTGCACGAGTATTAATCGAATCAGAACATACTATCTCATAGTTGTTAAACATGTCGAAAAGAACAAGCGGCGCCGTCACGAATGGCATTTCGAAGCAGGAACCGAATGCTGGTAAAGCCTCAACCACGAACTGGAAAAGAGCTCGAGGACCTTGAGCTGACTTTGCTGTAGCCATTGACAAGCAAAAGAAGCTTCTGTCCGAGGATACGGGACACTTCTCCCTCGTAAAAGCCATGCACTTGGCAGATCTGATCACCGAGTTGAACGGTACATGCCTCCGAGTACCTTCGTCAAGTCAAGCTTGCTAATGTAGAAGCAGGCTTCTGCGGTGTCATGTCCATCTTTGCCTCTCTACGATACTGCCTTGGCTCCCCTAACTCACACGGAAACCTCTGGTGGGCTATGTTCCTCATGCCCCTCGGTCTGTTCTTCGATTTCATGGATGGCAAGGTTGCGAGATGGAGGAAGAAGAGCAGTTTAATGGGACAGGAGCTTGACTCGCTGGCAGATCTGGTATGCACCCAACACAAACCAACACGCTGATACTCCACTACTGACACTTCTCCTCAGATCTCCTTCGGTGTCGCCCCCGCCGTCTCAGCATTCGCCGTCGGTCTCCGCACCCCAGCCGACCACCTCCTCCTAACCTTCTTCGTGCTGTGCGGTCTCACGCGCCTCGCACGCTTCAACATCACAGTCGGAAATGTCCCAAAGGACGCCACTGGGAAGAGCAAGTACTTCGAGGGCACACCGATCCCTACTTCGCTGTCCATCACTTTCTTGATGTCTTACTGGATCAGCAAGGGTTGGATCTTGGAGAACATTCCGCTCGGTACTTGGGCTACGGGAACGATCTTCGAGTTTCATCCTGTGGTGGGACTATTTGTCCTTAGTGGTATTTGCATGACTAGCAAGACTATTCATATTCCTAAGCCATAGTTGGAAGGTGCCAACATGGGGTAGGAAAAATTTTGAGCTTGTGGGCCTGCGTGGCTTATAGAATGGGGATGTGGATGATGAGTGGACGTGGGGAGATGTTGTGTACTGCTATGATGATACCTCTTGATCACTGCGTTTACGATGCATGAGTAAAAGCATTGTTTTCTGAACTTCTTCCTGAATCATCCGCCCCTACCATGACTATGCCTAAGAAAGGGTCATAGTTCAATGTTAAACTACGTCTGTTCTTAAGTCTTTCTGATATCACAAAGCCAAGGTCGACCATCCTGTAGAAAAGAACCCATTATGATGCTATTGATAGCGATATATTGTTTCCGACATCATTTCTATGGAGGGTCTGATAAGCTCATACAGGCTGATTAGTACTGAAAATCAAACTAACCTGTTCAAATGACATCAGGAAAAAGGAGCCGACTTTGACGCAACTAAGACTGTCTCAATCAGGGCTGCTTCTCACCAAGGCGTACTAAAGCGAGGTTGGGTCAACCTCATCCCGGTGAAGCGAATATTAGAGTTCTGTAATAATTTTATGACACTCAATATATCAGGATTTACAAAGTACTCGGATGAATATCGTTGTCACAATCATAGGATCGAATGCTAAGATAAAGGCCTAGAATGGTTTCCTGACTTTGTAGTTGTCGATTCATCAAGGACTTTATGACTTCAGACTTGGAACAGTTTTACCCTACCAACGACGAGAAGGGTCCAGCAAATTAAGCAATGCCGGGAATGAAGTAGAAAGAAGTCTTCAGAGGTTTTCGTGATTTGGATCTCTCGTCTTTCGTGCCACTGCGATCGGTCGGACCACCTTCAAAGAGTACGAAGGCACGAATGAGCTGGACAGGTACCATCTGAGCTGAGCCTTACTCAAGTGCTTCATTTGTATGGCGAATCCAATTTGAATGGATAGACAAGTACACCTGATTACTCAGTATGTCTTGGTCACCCCTTCTTGGTCCGAATCTGTGGCTCGATACTCGTTTAGCTGAGAAGTGGTAAGTTGTTACTACAGAGAATATCAAGAACTGGCTGTTGGTAAGTGGAACAGCACTAGCATAACTCGAGCAAGGCATGGAATTCTGAAAGTACTCGAGCACTCAAACAATGACAGGGATATCGATAGAACCAAATGATTTTGTCATTCCCAAAGCACCCTTTGTAAGTACACCTCTGATCAACCAGTAACGCCGAGTTATCCACACAAGTAAAAGAGGCCAACGATCTAACCGCGTCCACGAGAGAATCCACGACTGGGACCACCCCGACCCCTGGGTGCGAAGCCTCCGGAACCTCCTCTCGAAAACCCGCCTGAACCACCACGGCCACCTCGTCCACCGGCACTGAAACCACCACGGCCTCTTGGAGCACCTCTTGCTCCTCCACGGCCGCCTCGCATTGGTGCTCCTCGTCCTCTGGCACCTCCTGCTCGCTTAGGCTTTGCAGTTCCGGGGGGTGGCTTGGGTTTTGGCAGGAACTTCTCTAATGGGAGGAGCTTGTCGCCGCCGATATAGAACTTGTCGCCGGTCTTGAATGAAGCAGCCTGGATTCCTTCGGATACCTTGACACTAAAGTAGACGTGGTTGATAGGGCCGAGAATTTCTTCTACACGTCCAATTTGCGTCTGCAGAACTGTTAGTCCTACATCGGATGAAGAGAGGTATCTCTCCCTAGGTCCAGATTGTGCATACCTTGTTTTGCAGGTAGATTGGCGCATTGAAGTATGGGATTTTAGTGTTGGTAGATTCGCAGACCATCTCGCTACAAAAGATATCGAATTAGCATTGCCGTGTCCGTGAAATTTCTCCCATGATCCCATGAAGGAGCAGAAGTGATGTCGCAAGCACTCACCCCTCACATGCGTGCTGGAACTCTCCGATTTCTGTCCCATGTTAGCAATTGCAACCTAACTTGCGTCAAAGCCTCTCCTTACCAAGAACTTGGTCTGGTGGTCCATTGTCTCTTTGCCCGAATCCACCACGGCCGCCTGTAAAATTATCAGTCCCTGCCTTGCAATATTAAGCTTGCGAATTGCGCACCTCCACGACCGCCAAATCCGCCGCCTCCTCTACCAGCTCCTCCTCCAAAATTTGCGCCCGTGCCGCGTCCGCGTGGTGCTCCTCGGAATGACATTGTTGCGTGAGCTGGTGGTTGTCTGGAGATTTTGTCGAACTTCTGGAAATTCTAGATTGAAGCTTCAATAAAAAGTTCATGCGAGCCGCCGCTAAGGCCAAGATCGGTTAGCGAGGGACACTGACAGGAACACCAAGTTCGACTCACACTCGACTCACCGCGAGACCTGGAACAAAACAAAGTCGCAAGGTCAACTTGGGACATTCACAACATTCCACCTTCAAGTATGGAAGCTATGGAAAAAGCACAAAAGGCCGTCGAGTCTGTCGCAGAGGGCGTTAAAAAGGTAGCCATTGGTGAGAAGAAACAGAAGGTCAAGAAGGAGAAAGGAGGGGATGGAGGGGCAGATGCTGGTAAGACATGGTGCCCCCAAAGCAGTATATTTGAAGCCAAAATAACACTTTGTGCATAGGACCACTCGAATTGAAGCCTCGTAGGTCGCCTTCCTGATCCTCAGTATCTACATCTGAAAAGCCACACCTTGCTGTACCAGAACTCGCCGTTGCTAATCCGTATTTATCAGAACCACAATTCCTTGAGGATCGACTCCAACTCTTTACCAAATTGAAGGCAAAGTTCGACGCTGAGATCGCCGCTAAACCCCGCGAACCGATCACTGTTACCCTCGGAGATGGAAGCCAGAAGTCGGGGATATCATGGGAGACCACACCTGCGGAAATCGCAAAGGGCATCTCGAACAGCTTGCTCAAGCGTACAGTTGTAGCAAGGCTCAATGGAGATGATGAGCAGCTGTGGGATCTAGAGAGACCATTGGAGGCGAGCTGCAAGTTGGAATTACTTTCCTTCGACGACGAGCAAGGCAAGAAGGTCTTCTGGCATTCAAGCGCGCACATTCTCGGCGAAGCCTCAGAGAGACGATTCGGCTGCAGTCTTTGCATTGGTCCTCCAATCGATAATGGCTTCTACTATGAGATGTCCCTACCGGATGGAGCTCCTGTTCAACAATCGGATTGGAAGCCTCTAGAGACCTTGGTCAGTCAGATTGTCAAAGAGAAGCAACCTTTCGAGCGACTGGTTCTTTCCAAAGAGGATCTACTAGAAATGTTCTCGTATAACAAGTACAAGCAACATATCATCAAAGACAAAATCAAGGATGGAGAGTTTACCACAGTCTACCGAAATGGACCTCTCATTGATCTCTGCCGTGGCCCTCACGTGCCCAATACCGGCAGAATTGAGACCTTCGCGATCATGAAGAACTCAGCTTCCTACTTCTTGGGCAACAAGGATAATGACTCTCTTCAGCGTATTTATGGTGTTTCCTTCCCAGACAAGAAGCAGATGGCTGAGCACAAGAAATTCTTGGAGGAAGCTGCAAAGCGAGACCACCGAAAGATTGGCAAGGACCAAGAACTATTCTTCTTCCACGAGCTGTCTCCAGGATCAGCAATGTGGCTTCCACATGGTACCCGTATTTACAACACTTTGCAGTCATTTCTCAGGGAGGAGTACTGGGCCCGTGGCTACAACGAAGTCATCTCACCCAACATGTACAACTCGGAATTGTGGAAGACCTCAGGCCACTGGGACTACTACAAGGATGATATGTTCACATTCATGTCTGAGAAGGACACATTTGCCCTGAAGCCGATGAACTGCCCTGGGCACTGTCTGATGTTTGATCATCGCGAGAGAAGTCATCGAGAGCTGCCATGGAGAGTTGCTGATTTTGGTGTACTTCATCGTAATGAAGCATCCGGTGCGTTGTCGGGATTGACGAGAGTTCGAAGATTCCAGCAGGATGATGCTCATATTTTCTGCCGCGAAGACCAAATCGAGGAAGAGATTATGCAGCTATTCGATTTCTTGCACAAAGTTTATGGTCTTTTTGGTTTCACGTTCAAGATGCAGCTCTCTACACGCCCGGAGAAATTTATGGGTAAGCGAGAGGTCTGGGATATGGCTGAAGCCAAGCTACGCTCCGCTTTGGACGAGTTTACCAAGGGAGCCTGGGAGCTTAACGAGGGTGATGGTGCTTTTTATGGACCTAAGATTGATATCACGATTTCCGATTGCTTGAAGCGAGACTGGCAGTGCGCTACAATCCAACTGGATTTCCAACTTCCTCAAAACTTTGGTCTCGAATACATGACTTCCGATGGAGTCGTCAAGCCAAAAGACGAAGGAGATGCGGTTGCGAAGCCAAAGGAGGACCCGAAAAGGGCAGCTGTTGTCGGACCAGATGGCAAGAAGGAGAGAGTCTATAAGTCACTCACTCCCGGTTGCGCACGACCTGTCATGATCCACCGAGCTATCGCTGGTAGTATCGAACGATTCACAGCTATCTTGACTGAGCACTTCGGAGGAAAATGGCCTTTCTGGCTAAGCCCTCGTCAGATCCTAGTCATCCCAGTTGGAACTGGTTACAATGACTATGCAAAGGAAGTTCAAAGTATTTTCAAGGCTCAAGGCATGTTCGTCGATGTGGATCTTAGTGGAAACACGTTACAGAAGAAGATTCGTACAGGACAACTGGCCCAGTACAACTTTGTCTTCGGTAAGACTCATCCTGGTCCAGTACTTGACCTTATGCTGATCTAGTTATAGTTGTCGGTGATCAGGAGATGAAGGGACGTGAAGTCAATGTTCGGAATCGTGATGATACCTCGAGTCAGGATAGAGGCAAGCCAGTCCCGTTGGACGAGGCTATTGCGAAACTCAAGGCACTACGGGATGAGCGAAGATCTGATAACCCATTCCCTGGAGATGCCAAGCCTGCTGAGACGGAAATCAAGGCCTGAACTTAGTCAAGCCGATCTGAGAAATGATGTATTAGTGTGGGGGATGGAGTTGCTTTCCAATCAAAATACCAGGTGTTATGTCTACAGGAATGGGGATCTGTAGCATGGGATCGGTCGAATGACAGTCAATGATACATGACGTGATGAGGATTAAGCAATATCCAAAGCATTCTATTTCTTCACAACTGCTAAGATTCTGTCATCATGAGTGCCACAGCAGACTAAAGGTTCCGGTTCGGTATGTTCTCACCCGCCGCCTTAAACGAGCTATGCCAACATATCGCCCGCCTTTGGCCTCAAACCTTGCTTTCGAATTGCCCTATAAATGATCACTCTCTCAATGTCATGGAGCTCGCTTAAGCGTGTCAGAATTGTAGCGCATGAAGCACCATTTCCTCCTCTGTCTAAACTTCTAATTAGGGAACGTCATCTCTCGGAGTTGGTGCTACCTACCTTAGAAGGCAAAGTCAGAGGATGTAGAAGTAGGAAAAACCTTCTTGTCCCTTCATAATTGGAGTTTATCCTTGAATATATTATTTAGTACCATTCCTATCCTTACGCAGTGTCTTGATAAGAATTCTCTTCGCACGAAACCATCTAGGAACCGCCTCCCACATATCCATGTCAAATCAAAGTCAGAACTGCCAGACGTCGTTTATATATCTGCTTTTGCTGCTGTAGTATGTGTGAATCGCGTCGAAAGATGAATACGATGTTGCTGGAAGATTACATAATAGTACTGCAAATAGCGGGTCAAAGTCACTTGATTCCTTGAATATGTCCCCTCACTGCGAACGATCATTCCATCTCGAGTGACTCAAATCGCTTCGCCAGATACGAGCTTCCAGGTTACCTAGGCTAGCTATCGGCGTCAGAACAAAGTGGTCAGCTGAGCGAAGTCAAAAGGAAGTAGAAGTGCCACCTCGTTTTGTGAAATTATTATCCTAGGATTTTCTTTTGGTATTGCCTTACGCATTAAATATTCTGCGATTTCCTAGTCAGAGGTAGCTTAGAGAATTCTCATTGCAGGCGGTCTCTATGGTTTCAACATCTGGACCTGGTGGTCAACATTTATCTCGGGCTGGGAATCCACGGACGCTCCTTCGTGCTACGAGCAAGTTTATTATTTCGGAAAGAGGTCCATAAGTGATGGATATGTCTCGGGCTTGTTCAAAGTCCCTAGCATCATCATGTGCGTTCCGTCTCCTGGCCGCTTTTGGGCTTCTGGGCTGTCGTCTGTGCATCACTTCGCTTTGATTAGAATTTCATCTACCGCAAGATTATCGTTGATTTTGTTGAAACCGTCAAGCCTGAAGGTTGGGACACAATTTTTCGGGAGGGGCAGGAAAGCTATTGGACGCACCTTGTTAGCACTGCATTACAGGAACTGGGTGTGTATTCCTAGCTTACCCTATCTTGATCTCGTGCTAGTGTCAGCTACGGACAACAGATTCTGGACCCTCAAGAAAGTGGATATACCTTCTCGAAGAGATCTCGCTGCTGCGTACATTCAAATGCTCAGTCGGGGTATAGAATTAGAGTCAGGGATGGTCGACCGAAAAGATGATGCAAAACCTGGGTGCGATTTACTCCGTGTCTTTGCACCCTTTTACTAAATCCTGTCAGAAAGCGGCCCAGGGTTCTATGTGCACTTGCCCATACCATGACACTTGTAGCTATTATGCTCTTATACTGTCGTTGAAGCTAAGTTTCAGGACGAGGATGGAGCGTGGAGCTGAACTCTACCTCATTACTGTTCGCGCTAATGGTGTCGCATGCTTGCTTTGTATTTAATTCATGGCTGCGAATTTGATATCCCAACTCTGGAACTTTCCGCAGTTATCGCACAATGGACATTACTCGGATCGCGGCTTGCAGCGAGAAGGGATATTTACTGTCACTACTGTCATCTTCAGTCAAGGTTGATGGCCTATCTTGTCTCGCGTATTCACTGTACAAATGTACTGCTCCGACGGCCTAGCTGAAGCTGTATATTATCGTGTACATAGACTTTAAAAAAACTCTGTCGAAATCTTTGCATATCATCGTTCTTGTAGATATAGGGCGGCTCCTATGGACGATAGCGCGGTGGAAGCGGGAGATCATCAGCTGATCATTCGAAAGGAGAAAATTACTGGTGTACAAGCGTCAGAGAGCTCAGGAGAATCCGGAGCTGCTGACAAGCCTGATCGTCTATGGCAAAATCGGAAACCCGTAAATGATCCATTCCAAAAGTGTCACTTAGTTGAAGTTGCGCTAAATAAGTTTAACTTTGAGTTTCCCATTTCTTTCAGTGACAGTTACATCTTCGGCAACCTTAGAATGATGCTGAAGTAAAGTTCGAAGCCTACCTAGGAAGTACTCGCTCGACTAAAGATGGTGATCTATGGACTTAGAAGAGCGGAAGGAAGAGAGGTAAGATTTAAGCGCTCCTAAATTCCTGACAAGCATCCGCGAGATCGATCGAAGATCGGCTAATTAGCTCTCTGAGAAGCGGCTTTGGGAATATCGAATAGAATGGTCAAGACTACTTTTGTATTGTTTTCTGTTCTAATGTTTCGAATGGGACCCTTGTCTGAGGGTTCTCAATGCTCAACTCTGTTCCACAACGCTTGTTATCATTCATCCGTTCAACTCCTTCCTTCCGCTCTCACAACCTATACATCCAACTCCAGACCCGCCTATGTTGCTCTATTGTGGTACAGGAGCAGTACTGCCTTGATCATGGATTGGCTGTTGAGCAACTGGTGCTCCGGCAGCGGCAGGTGGAGCGGCACCTGCATCGGGGATAGTAGGTGGGTTTGTAGCGGTGTTGTCAATAATAGCAGCCTTCTCTTGAGGAGCCTGAGCCCACTTCGGTGGTTTGGTCCATTGAGGGTCAGTCCATGGTCCCTCATCACTGAGCGAGCATCCTCCAGGACATTCACACTTTCCACCGAGAATCTTGGGAAGATTCTCAGCTGGGATCTGTGCCAAAAGCTCCTTTTGGTAACCACCTCCCAATACATGGATCTTCTCGACGGTAACAGGATCCAACCAGCCCTTCATGATGTTGAATACACCGCTGAACCCCCAAGGGGCGTTGATAAGGTACAAGCGGCCGAGACGCTCAGGATAGTAGTTTTGCGAGATGGCGGATGCTTGCTTGACGTATGAGTAGACGGAGGGGACCTTGGTGATGCCGACGCCCTTAAGATCCATCACTGAGCAGCAGGTCTCGAGTAGGTGGCCGGTTTTGCGGGAGCAGGCTGGCAGGCGGGGATCGGCAAGCTTCTCGTACTCAACAGCGAGGTTATTCAGCATGCGCTCGGCGGTTGTGATTTTGTACATGGCGTTTAGGTCGATCTTGCCCATTTGCTCGATGTATACTGGACGTCCATCCTAGTAACTGTTAGATGTTTCTCCAACGCAATAAGGGCTTGGTCGTATCCGTACCTTATCGGTCTTGTGGTAGTATTGGGGGTAGTATTCGGAGACTTGGGGCTTCTCCTCGTACTTGAAGTTCCGAGTCAGGTCATCGAGGTCAATTTGTTTGCGCCAGTTCTCTGAATCGACGAACCTGTCGAGCGAGCATTAGTTGTTAATCGTGCCAAGTTTATGCATGTTGAATATGCTTATGAACAGGAAACGTACATCTTCTCTGAGAGCGCAACATCGAACTTCCGGGCTCGCAGAAATCGAAGCTACAGCACTGTCAGTCTGGCAGAACCTCCCTCCACAAATCTCGGGTACGTACAAGAGTCAAACTATCCAGACGATCCGTGTAGCCAGCTGCTTCCAACTTCATGCGCAATTGGTAAAGCTGGGCCTCCTGCTCGGGAGTTGTGTGCCCTGGGTGACCACTCTGGGTGTTGGCAGATACGATTGGGTGGTCGAACTGATCGTACTTGGGATCAAGCTTCAGGGTGCCTTTATCTTCGGCCATTGTGACAGTTTGTTGTAGTTTTATATAGGATGTGGTATTGTTGTTGTGTGAAATGAAGTTTAGACGATGTGCCTTTACTTTACACTGGATGTCTTGGGCTGGGATCAACAAATTGAGGGGCAACAGTCCCTAATGACGAAGCGGGTTAAGGCGGTGAAGTCAGCAAATCAGGAAAGGATAAACGCTGCGCTGGACTACAAACGTTTACATTTGCCATATTCAAGCCATCAGATTTTTGCATGAATCTCATGGTAATGTCACGAAAGTGTTTTGAGACTTCGATATAAGAAAGTGTCTCATGGGTCCATGAAACACTTATAGAACTCTACTAGATTCTCATAGTAATGTTACGAACCTCTTACAAGACTATTTGTGGAAGAAAGTAAAATACTGTTCCTGAACATCTTCATGACTTTCTCTGGTCAGTGAAAACTTAATGGTGTGACTGTTCAAATTCCCCTTAATTACGGTAGTTGACACTTGTTATCTCAGGTGAGATGATATCAGAAGCACTAAATCGGCGACTTCCTTTTGATATCAATTGATCATATAGCATCCGTCGATTTAGTGGATATTTTCGTGCCCGGGAGCTATGGTCTACCTTGCAATTTGGGGAGGTAGGCAATAGAGTCGCGAAAAGATCTCGAGACTTCGTGAGACCGCGAAGTCGAAGTCGAAGTCGCAAAAGAATCTCAATCCCTTAATTAAAAATATCTTGAAGTCTCGAATCCAGTTCAAGATATTGATACCTACTTAGGGATTATCAACAAGTTTGCTTCACCGGACACGGTCTAGGCCAGGTTCGAGTGCATCTCACATTGTCTCCTTCAGGAAGTTAATTGCGATTGGCAAATGTTGCTCTCTTGATCCCATCGAACTTGTTCCTCATACAAATATTCATATGACTCAGTCTATGGCTCAGAGCTATTTGCCAGAGGTGTATTCCAAATGCAACTTTTTGATTGAGGTGCAGGGCTGCTATCAGATTGTTGAGGCGGAGTATCGAAGAAGAATGATGTCGAGGTCTGGCCGTCGATTTTAAAGACTGCCAGGTGAGGATGTCGCTGCCGTCCTGGACCACAATAGATTCTCCCTCCGAACACAACTACACGCAGCCTGGTACATCGGCCATAGTCAACAGTTCTTGATTATGCCATATCAACCATTTGGGGTACCTTTCTCTCCATCTTCTATCGATTCTTGTTCGTTCTTTTCTTTCCGCTTCATCGTGACGTCCCAGTTGTAGACTCGAGCTGTAGCAACTTCCATGGTCTGGAGAATGTCAGACATATGTCAAAATTCCCTGTAGACAAATTCCTGCTCCATAATGCTAGACTTACTGTAATCTGTTCTCTCAAGAACTCTTGATCCTCCTCGCAATTCGCTAGGTTCAGCTTTGCGCCTGCTAACTTTCCTGAAAGAAGCTCCTCCGCCTCGTCGATCGGGTATGAGAGCATTACATTGGCCTGTATCCGTATCAGCATAATCCAGCTCAAGCCCAACCATTCTCACGTACACCTAGCCATAGGTAGACCTCATCCGTTGGTGGCACATGCGCTTTCGCATACAATGTATCATTGAGCTCGAACGTAGCCTCTATTGGTTCAGAACCGGGCTGGTAAATCGTGTTAGCTTCCAAAACTCAGGTTGTAAGTCGGACCATGTACCTTTCTTGTCTTTAGAAATTGCACCATATCAAGAGTCTTCTGAATATCTGGCATCTTGTCCTTCAGACCTGCAGCCCGCCGTTGCTGATTCGATTCCATGAACTGGTATTTCCTGTTTCCCCATAAGCCCCTGAGCCCGGAGACTGGCTTGCAGATGCCTACGAAATCATTTCCTGGAACTTCTTCAGGGTCTTCTCAACATCTGCGCGAGACGTAACATAGTCCTCGACTTTATCGACAAACGGCGCGTATGGGATGCCTCGCGGATTGGTAGGAGCTACTACATCTTTCCTGCATTTCTGTCAGCTTGGCTACGTTTCAGTAGGATTGAGTGGGATATGCGTAGCTTAAGCTTACTTTGCTGCTGTTTCTGCCATTTTGGGCGAGGTTGACAGCTACGACACCCACTGTCAGACAGGCCTTGAGGGTCCTGCTTCAAAAACAATCGCAAGGATGAACCTAAACTCGCCTATGCCGCGCTAACTGAATCTTATCTTATCAGATCAAGACCATCTGCTAGTCTACAGGAGGTATGTCCTCGTGCATCAACCTCATATGATCTTTCTGTCCTACATATCACAACATCAATACGACCCCATATGCAGTGGCCGTGTCACCGGTAACGCGGCTACTGGCATTAAGGCCATGGAATCAGACTGGCTTCGGGAGGGCATTCGTTATGCTATAAGGGCTTCAATATACACCACCGAGACAGCCGCAAATTCACCGCCAGCTAGGGATCCACGACTTCGCAAGCTGATAGAGAAAGTTCTCTGGTCTAGAAGATTCATTTTGACTTATCATATAGTTATACTGGGATTCGTCGTACTTCTCTCAGCTTCGCACTGGACATCAAAAGCTATTAGATGGAGACGTAGGCGCGTGGCGCGGCTACAGATTCTCAAGGATGAGGATACGTACGACGGCGATGCCAAACCGATCACACCAGTTCCTACCCTGTCATCCAGAGAAGATGTGAGATTGGTCTACTCTTCCGGCAGCAGCACAAACCTATTGACTGCCAGCCCTCCTGCTAAGCTCTTGGATGAGTCTGAAACGACCCCGCTCCTTCAATCCGGATTGAGCCACCACTCGGGAAGTTCAATATCATGTTTCGTTAGAGCTCTCATGATTTACCAGCCTCGGCCAATCCCGGTTATCAAAAAAGTGCTACCATCGAATGGCACGTCTCTAGTCATACTTGCATTTCTAGGTCTCAATATTTTCTACATTTTCTGCGACATAGGATTCAACGTCATTGATTTTGTTGTTCTAGCGGATCGCTTTGGTCTTGTATTTTCTGCAAACATTCCCCTTTTATATGTTCTAGCAGCGAAGAATCAGCCTTTAAAAATTCTCACTGGCAGATCTTACGAGTCTTTGAACATTTTCCATCGTCGATTAGGAGAGTTGTTGTGTCTGGAAGGCTTATTTCACGCTGCTGGTTTTCTTGCTGTATGGTACGTGCTATTTAAACCAAGCGGCTTTGGACTTGTACGGTTTTTGCTTCTAAGGACGAACTTGATCGGGACTGGTATGTTATTGGCGTACGAGCTTCTTTACTTTACCTCGCTTGGAAGCTTCCGTCAACGATGGTACGAATTGTTTCTAGCGTCTCATGTCGTCCTTCAGATTCTGGCATTGTTAGGTCTGTACTTTCATCATCACACTGGAAGGCCATACGTTCTCGCCGCCTTGATCATATTTATTCTGGATCGCATTGTGTATCGACTTAGGATGAAGAGCATGACAATCGATTGCCAATCTAAGATTCTCGAGGACGAGGAAACCGTCAAGCTGTCCTCCACCATCATACTCCGCCGAAGACTCGGTTTTTTTGGTCTATTCCAAGTTTCAATAGACAACGGCTGGCAAGCCACCGACCACATTTTCATCACAATATCATCCCTATCCCGTAAACATATTTTTCAGGCACACCCATTTACCATTGCTTCGACTCCTCCACGGCTATGTGATGAAGTAGCTCAGATGGATCTGATAATCCGCGCCCAAGATGGCTTCTCTCGCGATCTCCTCAACGCAGCTAGACTCCACAAAACCCTCAAAATCCGCATCGACGGTCCCTACGGCAGCTCAAACGCGCGTGAACTTCTCGAAGATGCCGAACTAGCCCTCCTCATTGCAGGCGGTAGCGGGATTGCCGTCTGCTGGCCCTTGATCCGGCATCTTCTCACCAACCGACCCACAGACACGGAAAGTGCACTCACATCATCAACCCCGCTGCGCAAAAAGAAAGTCTTTCTGATTTGGGTGATTCACGAAGCCGCGCATTTGTCGTGGATCGGACGAGAAGCGCTAGCTGAAGCAGAGCTTATGGGCGCTGAGATTATTATCCCGCCGGCGACAGAGGAGATTGGTAGGCCGGATCTGGAAAGGATGATTAGGGAAATGGTAGGTGTGCACGCGAGGGGGAAAGGCATGAGGACGAGTGTGGTGGCTAGTGGACCGGATGGGATTGGAAGGTTAGTGAGGAATACTTGTGCAAGTCTGGTTCGGGAAGGGAAAGATGTAGCGGTTGCGATTGAGAAGTTTGGATGGTAGGAATGATTGCAACGATGTTTTCGTTTGTGTGAAATTCTGGATTACATTATTGGTTATAGTTGCGTGATGACGGCGTCTGCTGGAGTTTTGGGTCGGTACACTGGAATTAGACAAGATGCAAATCTACGGCCGTGCATGGGAAGCATAAATGAACAAAACATAACCAAAAAACAATGCATATATATTTATCCACAAGTGTGATGCCGCTAAGTCTTCAATCCCGCCTCTGTAAAGCTGGGCATCTGAAGCTCTCACTGCCGATACCAGTCATCGACCGTTAACACGGCCTGTTTCCTATCCTCATAGTGCGGTTGAGCGTTCATTATAGAGACTGGATCGTGTATCATTATTCACAGGGACAAATTTGTTATCAAGTGCATCATGGGGTAGGCTCGTCTTCAGAGAAACAGACCGAAAATCTACAGTTTCAACTGTCCATTTATATGTCTAGATATTTGTGTATTCTAAAGGTTGGCAAACATAATTTACAGTTTCATCGTATTGCCATCTGATGTGAAATTTCCAACGATCGCGTTCTTCCTCTTTGGATTCAATTCTTTCATGATCCATTCGTAAACAAACCATTGTGCCCCATTCACAATAAAGGCTCGCAGACTACAAACACCCAGTCCCCTGAAAAACACTCCAGCACCCTCAGCTCGGTACGCATTCCGTGCTATCTCAATAGCTCCAATTCTTCTCGTCGAAGGCTGAGTCTCCGTTGTTAAAAGAGGTGCTCCTTCAACAGCAGATATCGGCAGCTCGATCTGTAGATACTGCTGTGTCTGAACCCTCGTCTTGATAACGTCCAGAGGGAAAACGCTCAGCCAAGTCACAACACCTGCAATGCCACCGCAAACCAATACTTTCGCAGCTTCGCCTACTCCGTGTTCATTGCCATCCACTCTTCTCTGACGCATCTTTTCCTCCATGAAGCGAGTCGTGATTTCATAGGACCAGAAGTAAAATCCGTAGCCGACGCTGTCTCGGAGAGCTGTGACTACGCCCCCGAAATACAAACCTCGTACACCCTCACGTCGGAGAATCTCGCGCGTTATACCCCAGCTGGAGGCTGTGTTGGAGGAAGTCGAGATTTGAGCACGGCATTTGATGAGTTCAGTAGGCGTGGATACGACCCATGTTGCGAGACCGCCAATGGCCCCTGCTAGCCATGTCGTCCAGAGGGAGGGGGGACTGTTGGCTCCAAGAGGATTTTGAGAGTTGAGCAGCGAAGAGGTACGGTTGTAAGTCATGAACAGAAGTGCGTTCAGAGCTCCATAGCCAAGAATGGGGGCTGTAGCACCGCGAATGAGGGATGATGCCGAGGTAAATGGATTGTTGTATCGTAATGTTGTTCCGATAGGAACTGTGGAAAGTGAAGGTGATGGTTGTGATGGTGAAGCTTGAAGCCGGACTTTGATGAGGTCGAGAGGATTTCCTATGAGGATTCCTGCTGCTCCGCTGATGTATCCGGCCCAGAAATCGGCCGACATGGTGGTTAATGGATTTGGTAGAGGGTCGTACCAAAATGTTCATAAGCGAGGCTATCAGCGGGCCATGATTACCACATATACGTGAAAATGAATGCTGATGAGAGATATCCAATAGTCGGAATTCTAGATACAAGGTGAAATCCCCGGACGATTAAAAACCTTCCTTGATCGGTCGTGCCCAGGGTTTTCGTTGAGTGCTAACAGCAATGTCCGGATCCGAGTAATCTCTAATAGTCTTCTTCGCCAAAGTGATCTGTGTGAGAAGTCCCACAAAGACTGCTCCCCATGCGAGCCCAGCTCTCAAAGGTCTCGGGATTGATGTAAGCCTAAATGAAGCTGCGGTCGATTCATAAGTCGGAGTCGTGCGCCGGATATACTGATGATGCAAAACTTGAGTTGCGAATGTGGCCATAAGAAGAGGACTCTGATATTCCGCGAAGAAACGGTCAGTCGCAGTTGGAGGGGGCGGGGCCATGATCACGATGGCTGATGGATGCCGTGAAATCTACTATAGCGCGGGGCGGCGGAGAGAAATGAATGGGTCTATATTGTT
>JACBAH010007124.1:0-21207 GCA_014282315.1 Neospermospora avenae | reverse complement strand
TTTTTTTTTTTTTCGAAATGTAGGGACTGATCATAAACAGAAGTCCGGAATGCGAGCTCTTCGTACTCGGATTGAGATGCGCTAGCGAGCCTGTCAGCCTCGTCAACAATTTAAATTACTTGATGGGAAAGAGCTTCCCAGGCTACACCAATTTATTTGCTGCTTTCCAAAATTATCTACCGTCATTGCAAAGATTGAGTTGACTCAGGACTTGCCGCAAACTCCTAGGGAAGACCCCGGTGTTGAATAGAAACCTAATTATGGCTACAGCCGCGCCCATGTCAGGGGGAGCTCCAGAGCTCGAGAAGAGGCTTGAAGAGGTCAAGCTCGAATCCAACACCACGGAAGCAACTCCGCCAACCCAAAACACTCATGTACCCTCTAAAGAACCATCCTTTGCAGAAACACTCCGTGGGAAGCAAGATGGTGTTCTCAAGACCCCAATTGTTGATCCAGTCGAGATAGCAATCCCAAAAAGTCCTACCGAGCTTACGGCAGACCAGCAAGAGAAGTACCAGGCTTTGTTGGAGACCGTCAAATCATGGAAAGATATTCCGTCTACAAAGGGCATGGAGGGACCAATCAAAGAGGATGAGATCATGTGGTTGACGAGGGAGTGTCTTCTTCGATACCTGCGAGCTACGAAATGGGTAACAGCTGAAGCTGCAAAGCGTCTACTTGGCACCCTTACATGGAGAAGGGAATACGGGGTTGGAAACCTTACTGGGGATCACATCTCGCCCGAGAATGAAACTGGCAAGCAGATTATCCTTGGGTTCGATATTGAAGCACGGCCGTGTCTCTATCTCAATCCAGGACGACAGAACACCGAACCGAGTCCAAGACAGGTTCAGCACTTGGTGTTCATGGTTGAACGAGTGGTTAATCTTATGGTTCCTGGTCAGGAAACACTAGCTCTTCTCATCAACTTCAAATCCAGTAAGAGCAGGTCAAACACCGCACCAGGTATTGGACAAGGGAAGGAGGTCTTGAATATCCTCCAAACGCATTACCCTGAAAGACTTGGGAGGGCTTTGATCATCAACAGTAAGTATTTTTCACCCCCTCGGAGAGCAATTCTAAAACATATATAGTTCCTTGGGTTGTTACGGCGTTCTTCAAGCTCATTACGCCGTTCATCGATCCTCTTACTCGTCAAAAGCTCAAGTTCAATGATGATATGAGACAGCATGTTCCACCTCAACAGTTATGGAATGAGTTTCATGGTGACTTGGACTTTGAGTATGATCACGAGGTTTACTGGCCTACCTTGCTGAAGCTCTGCGAGGAAAAGCACAAGGAGCAGCTTGAGCGCTGGGTCAAGGGAGGGAAACACTACGGCGAGAGTGAGAACTACATCAAGGGTGGCAACGCTCCAAGCATTGGCTCCAAGGTAGCTGAAGCCACTGAGGAGAAGAGCACACCCGCGATAATGCCACAGGCTGTTGAAGCCACTTCTGGAGCTGCGACAGTTATGAAGGATGAAGCATGAAATACAGCATCTGCGAGGGGTTGGGTTCGTAGGGAGAGTCAGACATCACTCGGTCATTAATTTCAGCCACGGTGAGAAGCAGTAAAATAAGTTATCGACTGATTCGTGGAATTATATAGTCTATCAGGGCTTATGATAAAGTGATACCCCAAGTCATGAAACCATCCGAGGACATTACTTACACCAGTCACTCATGAGCGTTCGTATGGAGATGAATGCGAGCAAAAGAAGATCCTCGGGAGTTGAAGTAAACTAGACATCATAGAAAATGTGTATTTTTCAGCAGAACAGAATAATAAGCCAAGTAAACAAATATCCCGAACTTTTTGCATGATTGGACCCCTTGAGCTGGAACCTCGCTTCAGGAGCTCTCCCGAAAAGGCTCGAACTCAACCTCACCCAATCACCAAAACGTAAACCCTACGGACACATGCCCCAGCGCATATAGAATTGTCTGGGTCAATGTCACATATGACCCTCTTTCCAAATCAAGCAATATGGCAGCCTCTCAACCCGTAAAGCCACCGCTCGCAAGCCATAACTCCCATACAAGAGGTCCTCCCCCAGGCCTTCGATACCCTTCAAATGGCAAGACCATCTACCACCGCCCGCTAAACCGCAGTCGGACGCAAGAGCTCAGCCAGGCAAGCTTTGCCTATCTGTTCGGCGAGATGGTGAGTTATGCGCAAAAGCGCGTTACTGGGATTCAAGATCTTGAGAAGCGGTATGTCTTTTGCCCTTCTGTTTGCGCTCCTCGTAACGCTACCTGTAGCATAATAGCAGAATACTTGGATTTTTTCAACACGCTATTGCTAATCTAGTATGTTGTGAATTAGGTTGAATGTACAAGGCCACCCAATAGGTCTCAAACTCCTCGACATGCTCCTCTACCGCGAACCACCACGAACCCAAACCCGTCCCCTCAATATAATCGCCCTCCTACAATTTATCACCACAGTCCTCTGGCGGCATCTGTTCTCGCGACCCGCTGACGCGCTCGAGAAATCCTCGAACCCAGAAACGCCGGAGGAGTACATGATCTCAGACAACGAGCCGGTTGTCAACCAGTATATCAGCGTGCCTAAAGAGATGAATCAGCTGAATTGTGCGGCTTTCGTCGCGGGCATTGTAGAAGGTGCGTGTGATGGTGCGGGCTTCCCGGCGAGAGTTACGGCGCATAGTGTTGGGAAGGGAGAGGAGGGTGAGTTGTGGCCTGGGAAGACGGTGTTTTTGGTGAAGTTTCAGCCAGAGGTTGTGGAACGAGAGGCATACCTAGCGAAGAATTGAGGGAGATAGGAGCTATAAACCAGTTGAAATGATGGGAAGGGAGTCATAGGTCATCTGGGTGGCGTATTGGGCATTGGTGGAGTCTAGGACACTTGGAATGGACATTTGTGTTTAGAAAGTCTCAAGAACTCGATTTGAAAGAAGGCAGACCGTCCAATTGCATACTCACATAAACCAGAAACCAACAATTGTAATTCTAGCACCGAAAGGTATGCGTCAATCCTCATGCTCCAACAGGGTATCACACGACCTTCCATCTCATGGACAAGCCTCGTACAAGTAATCCATAACTCCAAAGTCCGACAAAGTTTTAATCCCAATTCCAGTCCCTAACATATCACCTAGGCAAGCTCTTACTTCCCGGCTTAAAAATGCCCGTATCCCTCGGTCCAACATCCCCGATCGCACTTCCACCTGCACCCTTTGCACCAGGACCCTTCCTCATCAACTCCGCAAGTCCTAAATCCTTCCAAGCCGCTTCCTTCGTCTTCTGCGTAGCTCGTTGAATACCGAACGCCGCGTGCTGATCGGGCACTACATCGTCTTCGTCCTCAGGATTAATAGGTTGGTGGTGAGGCGGCACGTAGATCTCGTCATCTGGGAGCTTGTCTTTGCAGAAGTCCTCAAAGAGGTCCGCGTCTCGTGGACGGTTGAAGTGCACGTAGGTATAGCTTGAATCTTTGGACTGACGATCGGGTCAGTATTTATCAAGCGAGAGTATCAATAGAATCGGTCCAAGGTAGTGAATTACCATGGTTGTGTTTGGCCAAAGATAAACTCGTTGGAGGGGTGTTTGTTGATCTGGTGGAGCGCAGGTCCAGCTTTGAGAGTGGATTCGGGCCGGACTGACGCGAGGACCCGAAGCGCGCTAATTTCATGCTGACCTTAAACTTATTTTGTTCCTTCATCTCTATTCCTTAATTTTCTTCCAATCCCCAATGCACTACCACCACCAAGAATTCGCTCTTGGGCGGCTACTGGTCAGTCTTGAGTAGAGTATGGGCTCATCTCTTCACCTTGTACCTTGTCTATTTCGCCTTTGCTGCTAGCATGTTATTGCATTGATATTGATCTCGAGCTGATTGCTCTTCAGTCATTGATTCTGTATTTCTGTAAGAAAGCCCATAATTTTCATATCTTCCCCTCTCATGATGAGTAACTTGACGTTATCCCAGCTCACTCAGACGCACAAGTTGCGAATGCTGAGAAAACGTATCTACATTCTGAAGAACCCTCAATACAAAGATTATTTTGTTTTTCTCTGTTATATCTGCTAATACATTGACCGCAGTATTTGCCTCCCTTCGCACGATACTTTAAGAACTTTGATTAGACAGCTACCTGGCCAGGCTTGATCTCATCCATTTTTCGAGGTGCAACCTTAGCCTGAAATAGTGTATCTATCTCTGCGAAAGTTTTACCCTTCAGTTCAGGAATATAGAAGTAGCTCCCAATGGTACCGATCAGACCTAGACCTCCGAATACAAAACCTACTTTTCCTTTCAAGTTTCCAGAATCGGGGTTGACCATATATGGAATGGCGGTGTTCATCGCGATGCCAAAAACGGATTGTGTGACTGCTGCCAAACCCATTGTCTTTGCTCGCAGACTGGGGGCTGAGACTTCTCCTAGAAGAACGAAAGCTATAGCGCCGATTGTCTATCTCCGGAGTCAGTATTGATTAGTTGAAGTTTTATCAAGAGTGAACATAGTGGACTGAGCGTAGACTCTGACTCAATCAGAGCACATAAACCTCAATCGTCTGGAGAGACACAGTCAAATTGTGAGAGAAAAATCGAGAAGCGCTCACCATAAAGTATACAAAAGCATATATGACTGTTAGCGCAGCTTGCGCCCACTTTGCTCCGCCTGATGGAATGACATCCATTATTCCAATGAGAACGAGGATCAAGGTTAACACTGCCATTCCTTGAACGAAGATTTTCCTGCGCCCATAATTGTTGACCACGAACCAAGACAGGAAGTTTCCGAGAACTCCACAGGCAGTGACCCCGACTCCCATGTCGAATGATCTGGTGACTGACAAACCGGCCAGTTGGAAGAAGTAGCCACTGAATCCTAAGACGAAGATAATACCGACGAGGTGTTGACAGGCAAAGACGCCGGTAGAGATACCAGTGCGTATCAAGTCTGTTCCACGGAACAAATCCATCCAGCTTCCTTTATCTTCTTGAATCTCGATGTCTACGAGCTGTTTGATGGATGCGACTTTGGCCTCGATGCTAGTTTCATGAGGGTAAAGTTTGGCACAGCTCTTTGCTGCTTCTTCGAGCTTGCCCTTTCTAACCAAGTACCTATTATGCAGTCAGAAGGGCCCGATGGGGGGTGAGAGAAGGCGTAGGGAAATAGTACCATGGAGATTCGGGAGAAAATGGTAGTCCTCCAAGGAGAAAAACTTATCAATCTATCAGATCCATCTTGCAAAAGTTGAGTTTGGGAACGTACCGACGAACACGAGCTGCAAGGCGAATGGCGCACGGTATGCCCACTTATCGGTCCGCTCTCCAAATCCCTTGACGGCAGCGTTGGAAAGTAATTGACCAATCACTATACCAAGGTTGATTCCAGCTGTTGTGATGCCACGAAGAGACACGGGTGATACCTGTTGAATCATGAGTCGGTTTCGCATCTTCGCTGACAGGCCAATGCCTTACCTCTGAGCAATAAAGAGGACCAACGGTCAAGTATGCTCCTAGTCCAACACCGAGGATCAACTTGCTGATGAGGAAAGAGACTCTGGTCGCTGCAAATAATTGTCCAATGATGCCACCTGCGCAGATGATTACGCCTGTAGCCAACGATCCTCGGCGACCGATGCTGTCAGACAGCCAGCCGAAACCGAAACCGCCCAAGAACTGGCCAACGGACGAGATGATGTTGAAAGCACTTTGCCAGTCGGCCGGGATAACGTATTGATCCTCGAACAAATATCTGTAATGATCGTCAGCCAACGGTCGGGCTGTCGCAGAGCCGATTCGTAATATACCCAAAGTCTCTGCGGAATGCTGGAACAGATATCATTGCTCCATTCACTTGTGCATCAAAACCCCTTGACATGTTAGTACATGTCTTTGAATATATTGTCTGGTCTACATACCAGCCAACTGCGCTCATAGCAAAGAAGAAGGTCCACCACAACACGCTTCTGTTGCCTTGAATGGCCTCACGAATTGAAATGGTTGCTGCCTCTGTAATCGGTGTGGTCTCTTTGACATATTCCTGGTGTATCAAAGCAGCATCTTGCTTCTTCTCGGCAGAGATGGACGTGGGCATGATGATTGCAATTGAAGAAATGCTATTCTCGGGTGGCACCAGGTGGTGATGTTTGAGATGCTCAGCAAGTGGAGAATGTGCTTCGAAGCTACATAGGCCGCCCGATGACGAGTTCCATCTTGATGGACGATCGTTCTCTATATATACATTTCTAGCTCATGCGATTATTGTTGACTTAAGCCCCTGTCATGGGCCGATTTTGCTTTTCAAATGCCACGTACCCGGGGTTGTGGTTCGTAATGAGCTCTTGTCTCCAGGTCCCAGCTGCAAGATAAACCTGGGGAAAGTTCAATCCCCAGCCGACGAAAGAAAAGAGTGAGTTCCCCGGGCGTTGGGGCATACGGCGTTGCCGTATGTTAAAGTCAACACCCAGCCCCCACTCCCCCAATATTGGCATAGAATTCTCGGCTCGCAAGCCACTCAGAGGAGACAGTAGCTGAGAGATTGACCTTACAAGCGATATTCCGCGAGTCAAGAAGCTATCTCATTGGGCAAAGGGCTTTCTAGCGAGTTACACAGACTTGGCTCCTCCGCAATCACTGCCTTCTGACCAGTTTCGTTGTCCGTACATGGTGCTTAAGACCAATACTCCGCGCCCATCCCATTCCTTGAGAACGCTGGGGTCTCTTTCTCTTCTTGACAACTGGGTTACCAACGTTCCATTGCCAAGGCTCGAGATGTGACATTCGAACGACACTCCGCGAATATTATTGGGAATATATAATTCTTTCGGTACTACGGTCCATTATGTCTGTATCACCATCTAATGTAACTCGGAAACGACCCGCTCCCCGAGGAACTGCTGCATACCCTCGGAAGCGTGCAAATACGGCATGTCAAGTTTGCCGTGCTCGAAGAACCAAGTGTGATAACCAGCGGCCAGCTTGTGGATTCTGCAAGATAGCTGGGACGACTTGTACTTGGGCTCCACAGGATTTATCATCGTAGGTTTTGGATATGTTCTCCGTAATAGAATACTGTCTGTTGATCAAAGCCACCCTTTGTCTTGTACTACTATGGCGGCGATAATCTCATTAAAGTCACGAAACATTAGTGAAGTGGTGAATCTGCTTGGTACATCGATAGCAAGAGTTCTTACCAAGGAGATTGTTCGTTTACTATACAAACTCAATTGGCTGATAGTCTTCAAGGTTTGATCCTGCTAGTCTGGCTATTCTGGAGCGCTTTGATAGACTGGAATCGCTGCTCTTCTCCAGTGGCAAGATATCTGCCTCAGAGCAGCCGGTATCCCCTAGGACTTCCATCACCTCTTCTCGGTCACAAAAAGACATTGAAAGCCGTTTAGGATGTGTCCAGAGCTCACTTTTGAATGTTCGCTTAGAAGCCGTTCTGCAATGGGAACCAATCCGGGAAATTGTCAGTTCCGTTGTCTCTCCAGTGAAGATGATCCCAAGTCCAAATGTCGGCAATCAGGTGATAAGCAACCTTTCTGACGAATTTAATATGGGCACTTGTAATGCCTTGTTGGACAACTTCTGGACGGGTGTGCATTCCAAAAATCCCATCCTCAACAGAGACGAGATCAAGAAGGTTATGCACCAAGTGTGTCTCAATGGAATAACTTGGGATGCCCCATCATGTATTGTGGTACTTATTCCGTCATTGATGTTATCGGTGAATATTCTGACACAACAATTCCCAGCTTCTGATTTGCGCCCTCGGGACGTTGGCTACAGATTTTGGCCCAAATTCACCAGACCAAGAGTCCGAGCACGATATCAAGGCAAATGACACACGTCGAGTTGCACAAGCTCAAGAGTATTTTGCAGCTGCTCAGAAACGTCTCGGTATCTGTTTAGGGAAGCGAGGAATCTTGGAAGCACAATGCTTCTTCTATTGTGGCGTTTATCACGCAACTATGATGCGGCCAGAAGCCGCCTGGTCTATGTTCTTACAGGCGCTGGCCTGCTGTCAAGGATTTCGCTGTCTCGCTGAAGCAGGACTCGACTCCAGGTCATCATCACCCCCAAAACATCCAGAACATGAGTTGGACGGTGTGACTGTAGCGGAGGAAAGTACTTATTGGACATGCCTCAAATCAGAGATGTGAGTAAGATGGTCAATTTGATCCATCACACAGACTGACCCTCCTCAAGTGAAGGCCACTTAGATGTCAGCCCACCAGGATTTCGCACCATTGATTTATGGTATCCTCGAAATTTTCCAAATCCTCCTCTTAATTCAATCACGGAGTCTGACCGTCCATGGTTTTTCTACCTGGCGGAAATCGCTTTGCGGAGACTCGCAAATCGTATAATGGCTTCTATATCTGAAGCCTCGGATCTGGAAACCCTACGTGAGGCTCAGAGCGCATACCAAAGCGCAGCGGAATTTGAGCAAGAAGCACAAGATTGGTCAGTAATCTACTCGAACTCGTCAGTCAGGTTTCTCACATTCATCGTATCAAATTCAGGATTCAATCATTGCCTTCTCCAAACGCGCTCGACAGATATCAAGATGATGTATTGAACTTCATACTCAAGGGCCACTTACTCAACTGCTACGAGCTGATATACTGGCCTTTCGTAAAACATTCTATCAACGGCGGACAGCGCGGTTCAACAAACGATGAGTTTACGAGGAAGGGCCTTCAGGTGGCCGCGAATCGCATCGAGACAAACAAGCCAGGCTTCAAGCATAGGCATCACGGGACGTATGGAATGATCAAAGCCGTCCTTAGAAGCACATTTGTTCTACTTGCTGCTTTTCACAATGATAATCTAGAGGATTTGATGCCTGTAGGTTGGATGGATCTTTTACATAGTGTAGATGATCTTTTGGAGTTCTGGGAAGATGAGATAGCTGATGCTGGGAAATGGAGGGAGATGGTAAAAGTCCTTGTCGGAGGGCCACCAAGGATAAGTGTTCTGCAGAACTAGGTAAATTCGTCTCCGATGCAACTAGAGCTTGTTTGGTGATCAATGTCATGTAAGTAACGCAGGACATGTACTCAACAGCCAGGAGATATTGCCAGACTACCATAGGTTTTTAACTTCAGGATAAGTCAAGTCACGAAGTTGTTCCAGGTTACTTTTCACTCCATCGAATGCACATGGCGTCCACCTTGTGCTGTGAACTTCATCAGCTGAGATGAGATTTATTAGCTTCGACCGACATTCCGCGAGAGTCTGTAGCAGTTCGCCAAGCTAGACGCCGTAATCCACATCCTAGGACACCATTCCTTACTCCGCACTTTCGTTGACCAACTCGTTCCCCATCATTGCCACTTATGGCTACAGACTTCTCCGCTGTCTGGAAGTTCGCATGATCAAGTGGATAACTTGTCCCGTGAATTGTAAGTTGCGGAGTATCGTCTTCAAGGTCTCTTCAATCATCCTGGCTTCTCCACGAGCACCACTCCCTGCATTCCTGGCATCGGTCTTTGAAAGCAAGATAGGCTTCCCATGCATAGGTACCCTGACTTATGCACGGTAGATTAAGTTATGTAGATATATAATGTCAATAATTTTTGAGACGGTCCTCTCTGTCACTTCCAGGTTAAATTCCTTCCAGGTATCTTCAGTTCACCTCCTCCAACTACATTCCTTTATCTGTACGTTCGGAAAAGTTTGAGCCAATTCCAGCCCACTACCTCTAGATTTCAAGAAGATGGGACAACGGCCTGCTGGGAACGTGGCTGATGCCAAAGCACCTGGAGGAATAGATTCCATCCTGAAGGTTTCCGGCACCAAGATCGTTGATGGCAAAGGGAACGAAGTTGTTCTGAAAGGAGTCAGTTAGCCCACTTCCGCCTTGTAAAAGCAATCCGAGAAATTAAACATCTTTAACGTACCCTCAGGCTGGTCTAGGAGGACACATGAATATGGAGAACTTCATCACAGGATTTAGCGGACATGAACGCCAGCACAGAGCTGCACTCCTTGCAGTCCTAGGAAAAGAAAAGTACGACTTCTTTTTCGAAAAGGTGTGTATCTTTGATCTTTCCTTCGAAATCAATCCGGAAGCTAACCTCATCATAATTCAGTTCTTGGACTACTTCTTTACACGCTCCGATGCCAAATACTTCGCTTCGCTAGGATTGAATTGTGTCCGAATCCCATTCAACTACCAGCATTTCGAAGAGGACTCAAACCCTGGCATTTATCTCGATCAAGGCTTCAAGCTGCTAGATCGTGTGATAGAGCACTGTTCAGCTGAGGGTCTCTATGTTGTTCTTGATCTGCATGCTGTTCCTGGTGGACAGAACCAAGATTGGCATTCTGACTCTGGCATGAGCGAGGCCCTTTTCTGGCGGTTCCGGGAATTCCAAGACCGAGTCGTCAATTTGTGGATTGAGCTTGCGAAGAGATATAAGGGAAATCCACATGTGAGTCTTAGGTACGGATTTCCTTTTTGACATGTCTGATCTGAATTTAGGTCGCTGGGTACAACCCACTAAACGAACCAGCGGATCATGAACATGTCAATCTCACTGCGTTTTACACTCGGATCGAGAAAGAGATCCGCAAAATAGATCCAGGTAAGCAAACATAATACAGGCTCGGTACTTGCATCATATGCTTACATCAGTTGACAGATCACATTCTGTTCCTTGATGGCAACACATACGCAATGGACTTCCGGAAGTTCGACACCATTCTACCCAATTGCGTATACGCCATGCACGACTACTCCATTATGGGCTTCCCTATGCAAGAGCAGTTCGAGGGGACAGACGCACAAAATGCAAGGCTCCGCCGCAGCTTCGCGCGAAAAGTCGAATTCATGCGCGAGAAGAAAGTGCCTATTTGGAATGGCGAGTTCGGTCCGGTATACGCTTTCGATGCTGAAGCCGACAGCGAAAAGATCAATGCTAAGCGATACGCTCTCTTGAAAGAACAGTTGTCCGTCTACGCCGAGACAAATGTCTCTTGGAGCATCTGGCTTTATAAGGATATCGGGTACCAAGGCATGATGTACGTGCCTAAAAATAGCGCGTGGTTCAGACTGCTTGGTCCCTTCATCGAGAAGAAAGCTAAACTCGGTGTTGACTTCTGGGGACGAGATGACAAGGATGTTGGGCATATCTATGAGCCTATCAAGCAGCATTTTATGGATGTCGTGCCAAAAGAGCATTGGAATAAGAAGTATCCTTCGCCGCTGTGGGATATGAGTAGACATATTGACAGAGCGGTTCGGGAGTGTTTGCTATCGGAGTATCTCGCCTATGAGATGGCTGACTATTTTAAGGGAAAGAGCTTTGAGGAATTGGATGAGTTGGCCGCGAGCTTCAAATTTGAGAACTGTTTGCAGCGCAAGGAATTGAATGATATTCTGCAGAAAGATGCAGAAAATGAAGCGTCATTGTAGTAGGAGCAGCCGGCTCATGTATACACTGTTCATAAATAATCGATTCAAGAAATCAAAAATGACTACGACGATGAACATTTTATACCACCAATGGAGCCTTGCGCCACAAAGCAAACTGCAGAACCACTAGTGGCAAAAGTAATCAAAGTATCCAAAAAGCTTGCCAGCTGAGCACTTCTCAGGGCAAGGAACGTGTCGTGAAATGTCTGACTACTTTGAATTCTGACATTATGATATTGCATATTTTGATGCAAGATCCCATATTTGTACATGATATTTTATACAAATCACCTCAGATCTACCACAACTTGTTCTCCCCTGAGGCAGCAGCCTTCCCCGACTTCTTGATCCTCCTCTTCGTACTAGTCCCAGGCGTCTTGAAAAACAAACTGGGGCCATGGCCCTCCTCCACTAAATGACTCAAATAACCTCTCTTACTCGAATCTCTGTAGTATTCCAAATCCTTACGAGCAGTTGGGTCTGGCAGGCGATACGCGAATCGTGATTTCGCTACAGCAGAAATTATTGGAGATTCTCCCTCTGCAGGAGGGGTTGTCATGCCGAGAGGCGTGAAGCTGGACTCCGATTCGCCCTTCAGAATTCTCTTGATGGATGGTTTCGTGTAATATCTCGTCGTAACCTTGCCTCCAACTGCTTCTACAGCTTTGATAGCTTCATCTGAAGCTCGGGAGACCAAAATGTTGATAGGCGTCCTTAGTTCCTCCTTGCCTCTTGCCAAAAGCTTCACTCCATCTTTGATTCCATGCATACAACGCGTCTCGACTAATTCCTTCAATGTGATCGGCTTTGTAGGATCCAGCCGACCTTGGTCTATCCATTCTTGGATTTTGTTCAAATTGATCGGGGACATTTCAACGGAGAATCTAGTTCAATCAGTAAATGAACTGTCATACCGTCTCTTCTCAATTGTTGGACGAACCTGTTCTCAAAACCCCTTATGCCCTGAACAACCTCTTGCGGCGTCTGACCACCCTGAAATCTTGCTGGCACTTTTCCATGCGCCTTCTGGCCCTTATGACCTCTTCCTGACGTCTTGCCCTTCCCTGACGAGGGACCTCGACCACGGCGAATACGCTTGTTGTATGCTCCTGGAGTGTCGGAGAGACTGCCCAAAATCGAGGCATTCCGCGCTTGCATGAACGGAAGTAGGAACGCTGACAGCGGCTGCACAGTTGTATGCGCTGCACGGCAGTACGCTGAAAGCGCTGGTAATCGTGGAGGCATCGTTGCTGTCTAGGTGTTGAATAACAACCTCCAGCTTTTGAGACTCCAATTGACTTGAGGTCCAATCTCGAGAGGAAACATGCCGCCAAGAATCGAGTAGGGACGATGTGATTGGGGAATGCGCCTGGACCCTTGCTGCCTCCTTGACAAGGCTACGAGGCTGCCAACTTCCTCCAAACATTTGTTGATTTTCTAATACTTCAAGAAAAATTGGTGGAGACAATGGTACGACGGCTCCAGAGCGATGTGAGTCGAACTACAGGTATATTCCAAATAGTGCCATAAGGTTGAAATAAGGTCTGGAGCATCTTGGTTGTGCATAGAGCCTTTCCAATCTGGGAGATATGAACAGCCTTTGATCACAGAGTGATTGGAATTAGAGTATCACTTCGAATACCGAGATCCGAAACGGAGAGACGAAACTTTGTGATTGTTTTGTGCCTCCTAGTTGCGGTGTTTCTCATCTCCAGCGCTTAATATATTTTTGATTCGGACCTACGGTCTGAATTGAAGGACATTTATCTGCCGATTCCTGCACCTAATTTATGGACTGGACAAAGCAGCACACAGAAGTTTGAGGTAAAATTAACCACTTCTTTCAATATTAGACGATTAAACTGAGAGTTGAATTGTACATTTTAGCTTGATAGAACACCATATGGCACAGAGGTAAAGAGTACTTCGGAGATCATGTAGATATGAAGGACGACCACCCGATCGTTACACTCATGAGAGTTGCCAACAAAATTTGGAAAGCATAGGAGCGTGGGATACTCAAGAATTTCAGAGATATTGTGGCAAGTTTGAGGAAGGCTTATGGAACATATCAACCATTAGAATTCCAGGAAAGGTATCCTTTCGCACGAAAGCGAGACGTCTACAATATTGATGATTTTGGGTAAGTAATGGACAACATACGGCCATTTCGGGGAGTCGAGCCAGCAACTTTACGAACGTTGGCTGCATACTTGTGCGAAGATCCACGGTGGCCTTCAGGATTCATGATTCGGGATAACAAGTTCTGAGAGTTGACAAACAGAAATTGGCGAGTGGAAATTTGCAAGAAGAGTCCAGTTATTTGTTCACTTATTACCCAATATGAACCTTTCGATCAATAGACCTTGGTCATTCATGAGTAGTAGTTCCTTGGGACAACATGCAAGCACTTTCTTTCTTGAAGCAGCAAGTCATCAAATCTGCTACCCCTGGATCCTACTTGTCAGTAGTCGATGAAACATGACTGAATTATTCCGAGATAAGCAAACGGTATCTATCATCATAGAATTGAGATTTATGGACTCTGATAGGAAGACGGTCATGCCAATTAGAAGAGAATTCTGCCCGCCAGATTCCAAGGCTATATCAGGCAAGACTAACCCCGGGTCAAGGAGATGCACTATACAATCATAGCTATGCTTTCATAAATAAATTCAATCGCTTTTCTGACCCATATAACCTTGTCACTGACATCAGCATAAACGTGGCCTTTCGTTTGCTCCGAGCTCGATGATGGTCAGCAAGCAACCTTTGCCCACATTTAGAGAATGCAAAGTCAACATTGACAGCGATATCCTCTTCCCAGCCAACATTTACTATCTCAATTATGAGAAATAAACCTATGATCCAAAGTTTAGTTGAGGGTGGGATAAGAAGAAGCACATGTTTTTGTGGACGGGAATGACATCGAGAAGGCTAAACACAACCGAGAATCGGCAGGCCTTACATCGCCAACGACTTGTCCTCTTCACCAACGGTACGCACATGGCCGACAAAGAGGATCAATCTCCCTGCGAGGATACCGATCTCAATGGTTCTTACCATGAATCCGAGCATTCCAGAATCAGTGATGCCGCTGCGAAGCACATGGAGATTGGTTTCGCCGGTGCTCTGTCTTGTGCGCCAGATTGCAGTTTCTACGATTACGTTTTGACCTTCAAGAACGGAACAATCCTGGGCAAACGGTTCTTGAATAAATATCTGGTCGATGTTGATGGTCACTTGTTTCCAGTGGATGGTATGCGTTCTTGCGAAGTAGAAGCATGGGTAACAAAAGCACGATTTTCAGAGAATGGCACGACTCGCGTCTTGGTGTGTGTGGATACATTTTGTATCTGTATAGAACAGCTATTATGAAATGTGTAGTATTCTGGCGTATGTTGTTGGTTGCCGCCAGCTCAGTATCGTAAGCCGTGAAATATGTGCATGTACATGTTCCCAGGCATGACTTCGATGCCCGAAAGCTGTGACGCCAGGGATGCGATTGGGCAAGGAAAGATTGACTCGTGAAGACATCGAACTTTGCTTCTACTTCAAACCCTTGATAAGCATCAACGGGGTGATAGACTCTAGACAAATACCTTCCGAATAGTCCTAGTTTACACGCCAGTCATTGACGACAACGGACATGCTCTAGGTTATGCTAGTGACGATAACAAGATGAACGAGTCTGATCCTAAGTACCCCTTCCCTTCATGAGTGCTTAGTAGTAATCCCGTCTGCATATGACATTGCATGGAACGACCTCGGTGCATAAAGCAGCGGGCGTGTCAATGTTCTTGGCAATATCTCTTTCTTGGACCGGCCCAAATATGTACTACAAAACATTTCCTTTATCTTCTAGAATCCAGATTATGTACTTTGATAACTAGCAGCATCACTTGCCACAGACTCTAGTAAGACAGGATTTCCGATCAGCCTAAGTAGCATTTTCTATAAAAAGTATGGTGTGCGCCTTCAATTAGCTTTTGTTTACTCTTTTCTTCGCTTATTTAAATCCCCACGCCCACTTCCGATACTTTCACTACAGATAGCTACGAGTCCTCACTTTGTAGCAAATGCTACTCATGATTCTACCCTAACACCCACACCCTCATTATTTTCATAGAAAGCTTCCAACTTCTTCAGTTCCTCCCCCAATACCTCTTCCATCCCCTCATATTCTTCCTCACTGTACCCCTTGAAAAACATCTCCTTGCCACACATCATGTTATCAACCAGCTCCTGTAGAGACTTAGCACTGACTGCGCCATTGATATGTCTCACGGTGACTTTGTCGCCAAACCCGTTATCGGCCATAGTCCTCTGCAGCCATGCTGCGTCGCTCCAATCAGACGGCAGCGTCCAGGTGTATGGCTCTTCACGAGGACGAATACGACGAGCTGTTGCTTCGATAGCATTGGCGAAATGACGTTCTGCCCACACCCACATCAGCTTCCTATCAATATAGTTCTAAACTCTATCACCATTCCAAGTCAAGAACAATGCTCATCAAAACTAACCCTTTCCAAATACTGACAACCGCCACCCCACCAGGCTTCAACACTCTCCACATCTCCCTCACTGCCTTCATCGGACTGTCCATATCCGTCAAATCAGGTGGGAACCCAAAGTTCGTGATGACATGGCTGAAAACCTCGTCTTCGAGACTAGTCAATGCACGACTGTCACAGATACTGCTGGTGACTGTGTCGGACCATCCGTTGGTGGCGATTTTGGAGTCGTAAACGTCGATCATGCCGGGTGCGATATCGGTACCAAGAATATGCAGAGCTGGATAGTGAGACTTGTGCAGATCTGTCACAAGGCCGGTTCCACTGTGTGTAGATGATTAGTTGGGGGGCAACATCGAGGGTTGGGCCGGTGCTAAGACTTGACATGATTTGGATACAAGAAGAACAGTACGGAGATCTGGAAGAGTGAAACTGGGACTTTATGCATACCAGGCGTTGTCCAAGAAGTAAGATGTTGGAGTGATGGGTGAGATATGGGGAAGCATTCCGACAGCTACAGACCAAGTACAGTTCGACGCCATGCGTTCGTAGAGGTTGCTATGCTTTGAATGAAATGACAGCTAGTGGCTGGTTTGGGGGCTGCTATCACAGCGAGTGTTCGGGTTATCTGCTGTTCGAAAATTCGTTTTTGAAATCCTGATTTTGGACAAATGGAAGGTCGTGTGGCAAAGAAGATGTATTTGGTTGACAATATGTTTCCCAGTTGTGCGATCGTACTCACATTTACATACTCAGTCGCCAGTTATTTATGTATCCGATATCTTTGCTGTATACTTCCTTTTGAATTCGCTCAGCACGTGCTCGGAGACATTTGTAATCTTACTATTGAGGCCATTCGCAGCATCTCGCTTAGCCACAAAGTCTCCGAGAAGTTTGCGAGACGACTCCACTGTGTTGAGCACACCCATTGCTGTGCTTGATAACGCTTGAATCTTTTCATTTCCAAACCTAAGTACCGCATCTAAGCTCAATTTTCAGTGAAGCTACAAAAATCTTGGTTGATTGAATAAGAGGACGAATTTCACAGGACATAGTTAGCTTTTTGAACTCAAAGAGTGCGATACCTAGCAAGCCAAAATTTCCGCAAGACCGGATAAGACTTTAACAAGCTGGATGTCATAGTGTAAATACGAATAAATTGCTCTCTCCACATGGTCTGTACGAAAAAACCTCATCCCGTTACCACGTACACGAACTACCTGAGGTGAACTCTTGACTGAATCGTTGGCCAATCTGCCTTTACATTCAAGCTGTTACTGAATCTCATCCTGTGGAGAGGTCCCGAGTCAAGGTGTAAGAAGTCTGAGGAGACGGGATTTAGTTCGATCATATTCTTCACAAGGAACGAAGAGGCTCTTTCCTCTTTCGTGCCATCAGGGTGCAAAGAACACCGGTCATCAGAATCCGCTGCGGAAGACATCCAATTTACACAGGTAAGGTGGGAGACATGGCCATCTCTTGCGAGCATGCAGACGACAATAGGATTTCTTTTTGACCGCACCCTTCTCGACTACGATCAAAGCAATAGAGTATGGTTACGATACCAAACTCTGCGAGTATAAAACTCAAAATCAAACTGTTGCTAAATGCCTCCCAACAAATGTATCCGTGGTTGAGAATAACTAAACAAGGGCATCCATTCATTAAGCGCTACTATCAAGTATTAAAAATACAGCACTGGCAACCAGATAGCCAATAACAATGAAAACGCCTTCCACGGAGCTGTCTCCCAGATTCCAGTATTCAGAGCTTGGGATCGAGGTAGCATCGATGTAGTTTGCAGTAGCTGGGAAGCAGCCAAGCACCAATATCAGTGTTACCTGTACGTACCTAGGTTAAAATTCTTACTTTCCTCTCACGGCAGCTTCGTAGATCCCCTTGGACCTGCCTCGCCCTTCTGTGTGACAAATTTGATAATAGTTCCTCAGATGCTCCAGATCATGGCAATGACCTGAATTCGGATAGTGCAAAGACGAAGAAGCCGCATAACTCCAACATGCAAATTCGGCCTAAGTCGGCCTAAACAGAAACCCGGGCAAAGACTTTCTTGCTGCATGTCAACAGTGGAGGCGAAGTGGTGCCCTTGACACCAACTACCTCACGTTGACGACACACAGCAACCCGCAGAGAGAAAATGATGCGCAGAAGTGAAACGGCAAGTGGAGCAGGTTGGCCGGGAAAGTTCTTCGTCTTCGTCCTCGTCCTACAGTACTTGTTCTAGGCTCGTCATCCATTGTGGATACCGAGCATGCAGCCTCCTACTTGTGTAGAATGGCTTGCGCCATATCGTAAAGCTGCAGATTCGAAGCTTCCATTGAGTGTCGATCCCCCACTATACACATTTTACTGATTGACTTACTTCTGCTACCGCATTTCAAGTACAAGTAGCTTACGTTGGTCAAACGAGGAGAGTGGCTGTGTAGATGACCCGAAGCTGCGTCTCTTAGATAGTGAGTGAGCTTGCTGTCATCGTCTGCGGGGTTCTTGTTTTGAATTGGCGAATTGGGTGTTGCGACGAGGCTGGATAGCTTGCTAGCATTTCGGGGGTTTGAGTCTAGCTGGAGCTAGAAGGTGCTGAGCTTGTGCGGGTAGCTGGCGAATCTAGCTGCTGGTACGGTAGTCTGAGGGAGCAAGTGTCTGGAGCTAATAGCTTTGTGTGGGGTGGCTGTCTTCATGAATGCTAAGCGACATCATATGACGATGTGAGTGTCAAACGAGATGAAATTTGAGTTCCAGTTTCAAAACAGTAATCTATTTGTGTGGCTTTCTGTTCGTCATGAGAAGCCTGTTCTCTATGAGCAGCGAGAATGAAGGCGCGATGGACGGGATTGAGAGTATCGGGTGCTGTTCCTCGCCTTCGGTTTCGAGAATGCGATTGATGAGTGGCAATCGAACGGCAAAGGGGGGCATATCAGAATGGGATCGGCACGGTAGCGAGAAGAATAGAACGGCTACTTTACTTGTTTGGTACCGTGATCTTCTTTGTTTCTATCTACTGAATTCTTTAGTGCTCGATTAGGATATTCCAGCTGCTGCAAGCCTGCTTCTCTAGTTTGCCTAGATGGGAGACGTTGGAGGCTTAGGTGTGCGAATAATTGTCTGTTGCTGATCGAGGCCAAAGGAGCATCGTCTCGGGCGAACTGAACCCACATGTTGTCACACAGGTAAAGTTGATACTCGAGTAAGTATTTTTAATGAGCTTGAAGTGTCACTGTTTTCAGAGTTTTACGGTTTCGTCGTGACTTTGATTGTCACATACAGAAACCCTCCGCAAAGTCACATCAGGCTCTGGCTCGGCTGGAGACAAGTGTGTCCAGATTCGAATATCGCCGATCGTCCTTGCTATAGGTAGGGTTGGGATATAGATTTGGCCCGTTGATACAATAGATGAATGGGACGGTTCCGGATTTAGGTACATTGGGATCAATTGGAGTGGCAGAAAGTCTGATGGACGCAGCTTGATCTTCTGGGAAACAACGGTCGAACACTTATTCGAAACTCGCTCATTCGGAGCAATTTGACGAAGCTGGTTCCTATACAAGTTGATCGATATTGTTCGTCAATCTACATCGTCCCAATCGTATCCTGGCAGCGTTTCAACTTTATGAGATGAAGCACGGATGATCAAAGAAAGTGCAAATCTGGTACTGTACAAGTGCCGGATTTCAGTTTCGGTAGCTCGATTTCGCAGGTCTTAACGAGTAATGAAGAATGGTGAGCTACTCCACACATGACGAAGTCCGATTCTTCGACGAGCAACAGACTGGCAAAAACAGGAGCGGCAAGAGATACGGCGGATGTGGCCCTGTACTTCGGAGATAAAAGTTTGCCCGGGTGGTCAAGGAATAGAGAATGTTGCTGTGCGATTGGTTCCTGTGAGTCTGGTACTTTAAATTGACCTCTTGAATGCTTCTGCCGGTGCGTACCTTTTCTCCACAACTGAAGTCAGGAGGACGGATTAGCTCCACACTATCTGATCCTAAATCCGGGGTCAAGGGGTGCTAATATGGCGGTTGATGTTCGGCATCTGTTTTTGAGAATGTGAGATTAGGGTCCCCGATCCGGGACTGATAATAGAAACGGATATGAATCTCAGGTGACACTGCCTTTACCAAATAAAGTCTCCGAATGGTGAAAATTGAAAAGTGTCTTCTCTGATCAAGATGGATGTGAATGTCTTACAAACAAGCCACAAAGAGACTGAGCCGAAAAGTTCGAGTTTGATCCTTCGCCCAGGGGAAGTGTAATGGCCAAGCATCAATCACTAGCCACTTCCTCTGTTAGCAGTAAGCAGTTCTAGCACGATTTCGATGCTCGAAGGCTCGATACAAAATCAAGGTGCATCTGAATGAAAGGCCATCAGATGAGTGGTAAATTCACATCTCTTTTCTTGCACAGACGTGACTGCTTCTTTCAAGGTACTATATCAAGGTTGTTCTTCCGCAGATTTCAATCCATAGCAAATGATGTTCATTTCAGGAGGTACAATAGAGTATCCGAAGCTTTTGGATATCCATGAGCCGAAATTTCATAGACACCTACTTAACTGGAACTCTCGTCTCGGCTCCTGGCAATAAGCGATTCAGATGTGAGAGCATAGCTGACGTCTTACATCCACGTCATCTCAAAGCGGAAGGGAGGTGAGATGGCAGGCTCTTGATTTCTGTCTCGCGCATCGAGGAGGGAGGCGTCAAACAGCAGAAGGTTCGATCAGCTCCTTGCCACAGTGCCATAGCATGCATGCATGCTGTGTATGTATGTATGTGGTGGTGTCACAGGTGTGGTTGAACCACAGACAGACACAGAACATAGAACGGTGGCTTGCCAGAAAGGCTGGAAAGTCTGGGGAAATGGCAGGGGGCGTGCAACCACCAGCACCAGGGCATGTGCGGGCTGGGATCTGCTCTGCGCCGTCCGTGACTCTGATTGGACAGATTGGACAGGCCTCCTCCACTGGTTGACTGGGACCAAGCAGCAGGGCCACAGGCTTGCTTGCTTGCGAGCACAGTGCAGTGTCGCTGTGTAGCTCTAAAACGTTTCCTGCATGGCCTGGAGCTGCATCTATTTCCAAATCTTGGACAGTCACCTCAATTCTGCCCGTCGCGGTTTGTAGGTCGGATCCGAGAAGGTCGGATCCGAGAAGGTCGGATCCGAGAAGAGAAGATCCGAGAAGAGAAGATCCGAGAAGAGAAGATCCGAGAAGAGAAGATCCGAGAAGAGAAGATCCGAGAAGAGAAGATCCGAGAAGAGAAGATCCGAGAAGAGAAG
>JACBAH010007123.1:0-21203 GCA_014282315.1 Neospermospora avenae | reverse complement strand
CATCCACCCGCCACCATGGCAATACTCATCAGCCTCCTCGCCCTCTTAACCGCTACTCCCCTCCTTCACGCCTCAATCCTCCCCTTCCAAAAGCCCCTCTCGCCACATCCTCCCACCATCTACTCGGAAGATACTCCCCTCCCCCTCGTAATCTGGCACGGTCTAGGCGACAACTACGCCGCAGACGGTCTCGCAGACGTCGCCGCTCTGGCCTCAAAGGTCCATCCAGGAACATTCGTGTACATAATCCGACTGGACGAAGACTCCTCCTCGGACCGCACCGCAACATTCTTCGGCAACCTCACCCAGCAAATCTCGCAAGTGTGCACCGACCTCGCCTCGCACCCCATCCTCAGCACCGCGCCCGCCATCGACGCCCTCGGTTTCTCACAAGGTGGTCAATTCCTCAGAGGCTACGTCGAGCGCTGTAATAATCCCCCAGTCCGCTCCCTCGTAACCTTCGGATCTCAGCATAACGGCATCTCCGAGTTCCAGACCTGCGATTCCGGCGATTGGGTGTGTAAAGGCGCACAAGGCCTGCTCCGCTCCAATACCTGGTCCTCGTTCGTACAGAACAAATTAGTACCTGCGCAGTATTTCCGCGATCCTGCACAGCTTGACGATTATTTATCGTATTCGAATTTTTTGGCGGATATTAATAATGAGAGAGTGTTGAAGAATGAGACGTATAAGAAGAATTTAGAAGCGTTAGAGAGGTTTACGATGGTGCTGTTTGAGGAGGATGAGACTGTTATTCCAAGGGAGAGTAGTTGGTGGGCGGAGGTTGATGAGAAGGGGAATGTGACGCAATTGAGGGATAGAGAAATATACAAGGAGGATTGGCTGGGCTTGAAGAGTCTTGACAAGAAGGGTGCTTTGAAATTCGAGACTACGAAGGGTGGACATATGCGTTTGACTGACAAAGTTCTGAAGAGGACTTTCAAGGCAAATTATGGGCCAATCGGAAGGAAATTTGACAAGGAGCTGCCGAAGGAGGTAGTGAGTGAGCAGGGAAGGCAAATTTCAGATGTAGATAGCTGGGTGATGGAGCTGTAAGTTGCAAATGGCAACACGCATTGTATTTTAGCTGTGTCACTTGCTGGGTAATGGCGTTCAGGTGTAGTTTATTTGGGAAGGCTCGGTTGCTCTTCGCTTAATGCTATGTTAGTAAACAAGAAGCATGAGATAAAACCACATGGCATGAATTACAGGTTTGTATCAGGTCGCCATATTTGAGTGTACAAGATATTTATTTGTCCCGGTTAATCTAGTTCCACATGAGCCAGAATACCAAAGCTACAGGAAGCAAACCCAAAACATAATTTTACCGCCCTCCGTAACGCCTTATTCGCCTGGCAATGAATGATCAAACACTTTCCAGTCCTCATATTTTCCTCGCTTCAGAGTGAAAAAAAAGCACCAATCAAAGCTATTCACCACTTCTCTAAGCAGTGTAGGTGGCAGTCTTCTTCACTCTCTTGCTCGCCCTCGGCATCACATCCTCACCAGCATCAGCCGCCGCTTCCGCCTTCTGCTTCTTCAGCTTCTCCTTTCTCGCCTTAATCTCCTTGTCGAGATTATCATCATTGCTCTCCTTCAACGGCTCAACCTTCTGCTTCTTGCTCTTCTTTCCCTCATCCTTCACTTCCTCACCAGCAACCACACCATCCATAGCACCACTCTTTCTCTTCTTCCCCACATTCGCCGCCTGGATTTTAGTCCTCTCCTCTTCGCCAACGACGTCCTTCTCCTCAGTCCAAAGCTCATCAGCCAACCAGATCGGCAGCGCCGCAGTCTCAGGACCCTTGATGTGCAGAGATCTCACTCCCCTCCATTTCTTTGGTACGTGCTTCTCGATCAGCTCTGAAGCTACAGCCTCCACATTCGCAGCCAGCTTCTCGGCATTCCAGCTCGAGTATCCGATCCTGACAGAGGTCTGCGTAGACGGCGTCAGACTCGCAGTCGCGCATGCAATCGCGCGCTCAATCTCAGCAGCGACAGACTTCGCGTTTCCGGCACCTCTTCCACCAGCTTCTTTCTCTCCCCGACCTTCACTGATGGGTTTTGGTCTTGCGACACGCTTACCGTCGACTTTTGGCGCAGGTTCGGCGATATCGACAGGGATAGGTCGCTTGGTCGTGCCCTTGTAGAAAGTCTTGCCGAGTAATTTGGTCAATTGTGTAATAATCCTGTCGTCGGCGAGGAAGATGTCGTGTTCGGCGTATAGTTTCCGTTGCGCCTCGTACTGGTTGAACTTCTTCTTCAGCTTGGTAACGCCTACAACTTTCGTGATGCGCTGTGCCAGAGCTGGTGGGAAGCTGGGGTCCTGAATAAGATCTTTGTATGTTCGTTGCGGGTCAGCGGTTATGAGGCAGATGGTTGTGGTTGTGGAGGTATTGAGAGCGTTGGGGACGGGTAGGCGAAGAGGTTTGAACTTCTTTTGTGTGATGATGTGGGTTTTGGTTGTGAGGTTCAGCCAGATCGGGGTTGATTCGTCGTCTTCATCTTGCTCGTCTTCGTCTTTAATGAGACTCTGTTTGCCTGATGCTGTGGAGGCTTTCTCGGTAGTTTTGATATGTGCTAGAAGAGCTTTGGAAGCTTTTAATGTCTGCGCGGATTAGAAATTAGTATGCGCAAAGTGTCTCGTACAGAGGATTTGGTGGAGCTCACCTGTGCAGAATCAAGCTGGTAAGGAGATCCGCTTTCCACCTTTGTGGTCAGCGCTGGAGATGCGGTAGTCATCTTGGGAGTTCCGGACGACAAGAAGCCTTGTCAGTTGGAGTAGTTGAGAAGTAGATCGTCGAATTGATCTGGTGGTGTGGAGTGCAATTGAGGTAACTGGCAGCCCGCCAAATACTTTTCGATATGAAATTTTTAGGATGTCGGCAATCTAAACGCCGATCTGCTAGACCAAGAGAATTCTAGCTTCTGAACCCCTGTTATATTAATTTGGGAATTGATGGGTAACCAGCGAAGAAGTAAGTACAACCCTTTTTGGATTGTTCACAGTGGCATTTTTAGAATACTTCTTAATCTGAACTAAGGAGTCAGTACTCAGCTTATTATGAAAGGCACGCACATACCTGCACGAGGCTTCAGTACCAAGATTACACTCCCGAGAAAATAATGTGCATTTACTTCAATCCTCCCATGGCCGCACTTTCAGTATTTAATTCTCTCATATATCTTAGGTTTAGACCCAGAGAATTGGCCACTATAGCAATACCGAATCTCGTAAAGTAACTCACTTCAGCATTGTCCTCCTGTACCTAGGTACTCTGATATGATAGCCTGACAGACCAATTAGCTATCGAAGCACGGTAAGCCTGTGAATAGATACATCATGCACTAATTGGTTGGTACCTTTTTAAGTCAAGAGAGGATTGGAAATCATCTGATGCTTCAAGCATTATGCTTGATGACACCAAGTCTGTAAGGTGTTTGAACAGTAGCACATGCGCACGGTAAGACGAGAAGTTCATGGGCACAGGAGAAGCAAGAGAAAAGTGAAAGATAGCTCCGAAAACACAACTACGAATACATCAACGACCATGCCTTGCCATTCGTCACTTCTCCCTCAATCAATCCATGCTTTTCTGTACTCTTTCTCCTCGACTAACCAACTAATGTGAAATCAAGCCATCAACACCCGCCAACCAAAGGAATTCATCCATCGATCCATCGTTCGTTTGCACCAACCAAACGCAAACCATTCATACGATCCAGGGGTAAGTAAGAAGGGAGAAAAACAGAAGGCGCCAGAACAGCAGTCGCTATGAAGCATATCAACGGAAACCAATCTGTACCAAATGGAAATCTTCACTCCCTCCCTCCATAATTTCCTTTAACCATTCCGATGCTTTTCCGTGTTCATTATGCATGATCGTTGCTGTTGGACCGCTTTCTCAGCGAATAACAAGCTGGTTTCCGCACATGCTTCACCGCACACGTGCAAATCCGAGCAAGTCAGTCGTTCTTATCAGATCCAGCTCTAAGTCGTATACGGTCGGCAATTGTGCATTTACGAAGCCTTCTTCTGGGCTGGAGCACCACCAACGTACTTTCCGACATCAGTAGCGTCGTGGAAAGTTCTGCCGGCACCCTTGACACCATCCCAGATCTGTCTGGCGATAGGTGGGGTAGATTGGGCACCGACCAAGCTGTCGATTCTAGCCTCGAGCTGCTTGAATTGACCTTGCACAAAGCTGCTCTGGGCGAATCGCGCACGGAGGAAAGCAGTGTAGATGGCGATCAAGATCCAAGAGCCCTTGGTGAACAAGACGGCAGCAAGAAGGAGACGGCCCCAGAGGAGGATCTCAAGGATAGCAACGAGACCCATGGAGGCATCATAGTATTCCTTGACAAACTTGCCAATGGTATCGGCGGTTGCGTTTGGCTTTGTGGTAGCCTTGGCAGATGGGGAAGCTCCAGCTGCGGGGGAAACGGATTGCGCTGGCTGGATAGTGGGGATCAAGTTTGTGCGGGTGTAGGTTGCGACGTGGAAGACAGAGTAGATTCCGAATGGGAGCATGGCGAGAGGGAATTGAGGCGAGAAGAGCCAGACGAGAGCCATGGCTGTAGTCCGTGTCAGCAAACAGTATTGTGCAGGATTAAGAGGAAATCTTACCCAAGTATTGGACATTCTCGTCAGAAGCAATGGCAAGAGGGCTGCCTTGAGCCTTTGCTCCACCTCTCGAGCGAGCACGGAAAGCTTTGTATACAACGATTCCGTATGTCACAGCTGCGGAGACGAAAGCAGTGCGGTATGAGAATAGTGCCCATCGGGAATAGTAGTTGAAGGTGATGTACGACAAGCCGTATCTGATTATGCAGAAAAGGAGAGTCAAGTGTCTATTTGGAATGTGTCAGCCAGATTCCTGCTCAGTTACCCGTACCAGGACAGTGTAATTGGAGTTCGGTCTGATTAGATGAGGGCATATCCAACCCTGAAGCTGGAACAGGACAATGCTTCCGCAAGGTAACTCTGCCCCAGCTTCAAGATACAATGTGTTGTCTCTGGAGAAGTCGACAAATAGATAACGTACCCAACGAACCAGGCAACTGTAGAAAAGGGTATCAGCATATGCACATCAAAAAGGAGGTCAGGTTGGAACCCGAGACACGTGAACTTACATTGGAGAGTCTGCGCGAGTTGCATCAGTCTTTGCTGCAGTGGCAGCGAAGCAGGAGGAGGGGGTGCCATTGTTGATGAAGTGTTGCGATCTGAGGAGGAATAATCTTCAAAATGTGTTGTTATTGAGGTGATGAGAGGAGAGAACGAGATCTGGTCTGTTCTCGTGTGGTGTTTTGGTGTCGTGTGCAGAAGAAGAAAGTTGGTGGTGCGCGGGTGGGAAGGAAGGAAGCTCTGGAGATGGCTGGGCTGGGCTGTTCTCGCTGTGCACAGGCCAAAGGCGGGTTAGCTGCATCCTTGCGGAAAACGTCACACATGAAGGAATGACCGCATTCGAGATGCGAATGAATCACAACTTACCTAACTTTCGGTTGTAGAAGATTTTCAACGGGCTATCAATTAATCAGTTGTCTGTAGATATAATAATCACAATGTTTACTATCCTACTATTTCTCACAGTAATTGCTCGAGAAATCAACGCCACCAATGCCACGCAAAGTCAACTGTAGGTACTGCCTTGATTCGCTGTTGAAGCCACATCACCGTGTTCCAATTGCTTTTCGCTCCTTCGTCATCGATGCGGCGGTTCCAAACGAAACCACACACCACACCAACGCCAACAGCTACATCCATGCGCAAGCGGTCCAGCCGGTCCTCTAGGAGGGAGTAATCTTCACATGCTAGCAGCAGGACCCAGAGCATACCTTCCAATGGGAAACAGTAGTGCAGCCAAATATGGCATCCTTCCATTATCAAGTGCTTGGAGGAAGTTATGATCCTCAGCTAATGGGACATATGGAGGGGCAACATCTGATTCCCACACTTCTAGGTCTAGGTAGCTCTTCCCGGTATCAGGGAACATGCAGGCGGATCAAGCAAGGACAATCTTGAAGACGCATTGTGCCAATCACGCATCTTACCAGAAATTGGGGCTATTACTATAGAAAGATATGTTAATCCTGTGATGCTCACGAGAGCAAAATTGAATCAGCAAAGATCCACTAAGAGCTCAATTTCAGTATTGTACAATAGTTGTGGTATCATCCATAACGCCAGAGTACCATAGACATGTCGCCCATCCTTAGCTCAATACTCATAACTCCATGCCACCGCCAAATGCTTTGAAACATTACACGATATCTTCTTGATTAACACCCTTTCATCTCCTCACCCTCTTGTTATGATAGTGTCCACCTCTATCAAATCCACCACCACCACCACCCCTATCAAACCCATTCCCTCTACCAAACCCATTTCTGGGATGATGATCTTGTCTCGGACCCGACGGTCGCTCCTCCCTCCTGGGCTCAATAGGCTCTTCAACTTCAATCTCATACTCCTCGTACTCAACCTTAGAATACTCAGCTGTGATAACCTTCTCCTTCTTCGCTTGGTCTGCATCAAGCATGAATCTAACTGTCCCATCTTGGCCCTTGTGGCCAGTTCCACGTCTTCCAGAGCCAGATGATCGCGGACTCAGTGTAGCAGGAGAATTGACATCTCGTCCATTAGTGCGCGCGTCTACAGGACTGGCGGGTGTAGCTGGGGTCTTTGGTGTCTTGACGTTAGATCTTAGGCCATTCACACGTCGGATCTCATGGTGCTCCGTATAGCGCTGTAGGGATGACTCTTCCATTTCCTTGTTGATGGGAATGCGAAGCTGATTGAACTGCTCAACATTGTAATTTGGTCCAACGAGTGAGTGTTTCGGCCAATTGGTATAGAGATCGAGCAAATCGAGGATAGTCTCTAAGATCTCGTTTCTCGATGTATGCCACTTTCGGTATTTTGGCGATCGTTCTCCGCGAATAGCGCTTTGTTGCCTCTCAAGTAGTAAAGTCGCAAGCTCCATACATGCGAAAGCCATAGTTGAGCATGTCTGCTTCAGAGGCGCAAAGGTTCGGTATAAGTCGATCATCATGTTATAGGCCACTCGCGCAACATCCTTCTCGATTCCCGCCTCCTTCGCAAGCTTGAAGAGGTGTACATGTGGATAGCGAACACGGAAGTCGAAGTCTGAAGCCTCGAGCATGAGTCGTTCTAGACCGATGATGATTTTCGAGGGGATTTCAAATGCCTTGAGTTATGAGCGACCGATTTATCATACGTCTGGCAGAACTTACAATATCATCTGGGCTCAAGTGGTCTGCAGGTGCAACCTTAATATTATGCGCCGCACACAATATTTCCCTCGACTTCTTCAGTGTATCCTCGATCTTGCATGCTGTCAAGAGCGCTGCTGCTGCTGCATCTTGAAACTGATACTCGGTGTCCTTGTGCACCAGGCGGAATTTATGATAGTAGTGAGCTGCGGTGCAGTATGTGCGAACAGGTCTATCACCATTAGCAGCAGGACTTCAGCATCTCGCGCCGGAGAACCTACAACTGCAATGCAGTCCGTACATCATTGATCCACTGTACACCCTGCAGTCTATAGGTATCCTCGCGTGTTGGATTAGAGCCGATGACCATCATCTGGCTCTGCAACTGTTGCTGAAAGAGGAAGACCTGCGAGACATTGATCTGGGAGGGGGGAGGAGCTGTCGGATTCAATACAGCGGCTGCTGGAGCCATTGTGTAGGGTTGCGAGTAGGGACCGATGCAATGGGTTTGGTAGACTGGAAATTCCTCGATATACGTAATAGGAGTGTTGAAGAAGGTCGAAGGAGTGCTGCTGGTCTCAGTGGTGCTCGGAGGGAATGTCTGGGCTACAATGTCATGATCGCCAACTGGTAGTCCGCCGCGCAAGGCTCGAAGTTGAGCCAGAGTAAGGCCCCTCGAATACATTTTAGTACTTGGTACTGGATCCGCGCGAGACCAGGTTGTTGATTGGTGGTGGCAGGACTGGGCTGTGGCGCGATCTTGTTATCTCCGATCGATAAGACCCAAGTGGGGCAAGCCTTCTTCAGCCTTGTCTGTTGAGGTCTGCTTAGGTGAGGAGGAGCTACATGTATTGAGTTTTGATTAGGAGGAAATGAGCCGAGTTTGATGTTGAAAGAAAGGCACTGCATATTTGGAGGTCAGCTTGGCTAGACTGATATGTCCCCCAATCGTTCTTACTTCTGTGAAAGGAGAGCAAAGATGAACCTGTCAGCTCCTGCCTTGGTGAATTTGGGTGAATAGCCTCTTTTTGAAGGGCAGACTCACTTCAAGTCAGGAGCTGGGAAACCACTATAGGTAGACTGTTCGATTGTTCATAGGCATGGCTCACGATGGCCTCTTTTTCAGGAATTGCTCATCAATTGGATTGCTAGCAACTTGTATCCTTTACCCCATTTTGTACTCCCGAGCCTGCATGCCATTCGTGATTTGGTTCATACAATTTAGGTACTTCTCAAGGAATCACACCTACATCACTTGTCGTGTTTTCCATGCAACCCAATTCCAGAAGATAACCAGCTTCCAAGCTCTCAAGTCGAGAATGTGGCCAAAAGCAAACTGCCTCAAAAGATCACACCACCCTGCACAGCCTCTCTCCTTCCTTCCTAAACCTTTCTGGTCCCCTCTCCACCCTCCGTAAATCCAGTTCCCTGATTCGGCTCCTCGGCCATAATCTCGCCTTGCTTGACATAAACGTCTCTCTTGAGATCATCGAACTTGAAGCTCTGCTTACGCTTGAAGTTGGGAATCCAATTGTCCGCAGGACTGTGGAGGGTTTCGCCTTCAGAGTTGCGGCGGCCATCCGGTATGCTAACGTGGTTGGTGGTAGACTCATGTGAGGTAGAATTGTAGGTTTTGGATTCCGGTTGGCTTTGGTTGTTGGACGAGGTGCGCATGGGGAGATCTTGTGAGGCAGAGCTGGATTTGTTGGTGCTGGTTGTGAAAGGGTCGGAGAAAGGTGTTCGTTCGGTTGAGGATGCCATTGTTGTAGGGTATCTGAGTTGTCTGTAGGGAGTTTTTAATGGTCTGTAAGAGGAAGCCCTTTTTGTATTGATTGATTTGGGTGTAAGGATGCGTTGTAATGATATAGATTGCTGTAAAGTTGCATGCAGATCAAGTCAGTCATTTGAAAGTGCCAATGTGGACAGGCAGTCAGCAAGTCTCTTTATACCTACAACGGAAGGAGCAACCAAAAGCAAACAATACCTACCTAAGATACCTAGGTACTTCTCAACAATGCTCGTTTGTCTCAATCACATTCTTGTAGCGGGGTAAGCTCACCCCTTATACGAACCATTTCATTTAGCTTCTGCTCCTCTACTCCTCTCGCCCTCCTCTCGTGCTGGCAAGCCTCACGCGAGCAGCAGACACACGGTCCTACACCCATCACCCATTATTGATCAGTAACAGCATCGTTCCACCCCATGATATCTCATCATCCAATAGTACAGCCCGGCTTTCACATGGGATTGGGGCATTAGGGCGTGTAAACAACAGGAGATCTTCCGCTTTTGTATGGCCCGGCCCGGCTCGCATTTCCTTCCCACGATGGGCAGATGAGGGGTGATGCAGCTTGGAAAGCTGGTAGAGCTGAAAGCTGCAGCTGTCAGGAGAGCAGTGCAGCTCAAGGGTCCAGGCGAATTTAGTGCGGGGTAAAGAGCTTAAGCGATTTGCCACCGGGTTTGTTTACTTTTGTACCACACCATTTTCAATCTTGTATCGAGAATTTGGTGCTTTCATAATGTCTCTTGATGTTTTTGAGTCTGCTTCCCTTATCTTATATACTGCATGTCCTTTTGTGGTCTTGACATCGCCATCTGTCTCTATCACTCCTCATACCAAAGCTACCCTCTTTCTTTGCCGAACAAGAGAACGATTTGAAATTGAAACAAGTATGCCTAGAAATTGCTATGCAAGGGAATTAGCATCTAAGAGAAATTGAGTGGGAAAACGATTCTTTCCTCCAAGGATCAAACTTCCTTGCGGTACGAGTTCAAGATCGGTACGAACAGCGTCATTGACTTGTGCACAACTTCAAAGGCGATTCGGAGAAAGAAAGCCGTCCGGAGTTCCCAGCAATTTTGGTATTAATATGGCACGATTATCGCATCGTAAGATCTAGATATCAGTCTTGCGTTCAACGTGATCTCTCGCCCAATGAATGAATATGAATTGTTTTGAGGAGCGAAAGAATGGATTTATTTCGTGAATGCCTGAGATGCCGGTCACGCTAGCACTAGCAGCTTCCTTGCTCTGCTACATAAACATAAATACTTGACGTCTTACCCAACAGCTGAAGTTCGTTCGTAATAACAACAAGAACAAAGTGCCTCGAGCTTTGACTTGGTGCTCAAGTGTTACCTCAACCACTTTCGCTTTATATTTCCCAAACTAGAGATACTCCCTCATAGCAAACCCACTATCAGATCAAAGTTTCTTGATTGATCCGAAGTCACTTACAACTGCTATTCAGGCACATCTGGCTGCATTCCTCATCAATCCTCGGAATCTCACTTCCAACTGAAAATTTTCTACCAGCAACCACTATTCGGGGTCCTGGTTTTCTAGCTTTCCAACACTCCATCCACTTTCGCGAAGCCAATTATCTTCTGGAAACCACTCCTCTCACTGATTTACGCCCCGATTGGATCTTTGGATTTGAAATCAAGTTGCGCCGATTCCAACCCTTGCTCAATGGTGGTACACTACTTGGTCGACTCGGAGGCGGAACTTCGATTGACCTGTTCGACGCTTTTGTCAAGTAACTTTACACTGGTCAGCTCCAATTTGGAAGATAGATACAGCTTCTATGACATGATGCGGCTTGCCGAAGTTCTAGGAGCACCTAAATTATACAACATCGCCCTACGATAGCTATCAATCGTAAGTCCTTGGTCTGGTATTCCACTCAGGGCGCACGATGCAACTTCACGAGTTGGGCGTCATTGGACGGATGCATGAAATCTCTGTCCAAGGACATCCGATCGCTACCCAAAGATAATCTCAATAGTGCCCATTGAAAATAAGAAGCGACTCTTATTCAATTGGGATTCTGTTTTACAAGAAACGACCAGCTTGTGAAGCCTCATTACGAATATGCTAAGAAAAGAGGGTGAACTAGCGGCCACCCTCGGTAGTCGATTGTTGTACCACGATGGAGTCAACTTCGCAAGGGATCCGAACATCATTGCCAATTATCTTGTTGACGAGACCCTTCCAGAGTATCCAGCAGAGAGTCATCGAAGATTGCGGATGAGGCTCCTGCCTGTGCAATTGGTAGCATAGTGGCTTCGCCATCTAATAAACCCGGTGGTAATCAGTCCGATATCGTCCAGAATGACAAGACCATCGCGGATGCACACCTTGATGATGTCAACTCAGCCAACATCAAGCAGGAGGAATCAGATTTTCAAATTCAACACGATTCGTCGCACTTGAGCGGCTCTAATGTGCATCTTGATACTGAGAACTTTTTCCCAAATATCCCCATGCAGTCCAGATAAAAGTGGTAAAAAGATATTTCGCCCTATCAGCTCAGCTGCACAGGTCACCAACGTTCGCAACTCAGAATCACAACCCGCGAAGAGAAGTTGCCTTGCGACAGCTGCCCCTAAGTCTGCTCACCCTTTCTAAAGTCTTTCATAGCCTTCACTCGCTGATATCTTCTTCTACAATTTCTTTCTTGTCCAGGGATGCTGTATGCTCAACGGTAACTTTGGATAGGCTTACGATGAATTCGGCATGTCGATGAGATCTGGATAGGCTTGCGCTGCCAAAGTCGTCTGCCCCTTTCTGCTATCTGCGGCTGTTGTGTGCTCGATTCTCAAGTTTCTTTTCCTTTTACAAACGGATTCATGGGAGGAGAAGCAGTGGAGTTGGGCAGATTTCATCACAAATAGGACAGACGGATTATTCTCCCGTTGTGCAGCTCTCCAATGGTGGCTTGGACTACCTTGGATCGAACAGCCGGCTTCTCATTTCAAGATCAGTTGGTGCGAAATTAGCACTAGGATTATGATGAGCGTTCATAATGTGGTGAAGAGGAAAAATGTGCTACCCACAACAGGAATTCAATGGCTGTTGTTTTGACCTTCGCTTGATTCCTCTATAAGACATCCGGTATGTTTGCAGCTGTCTGGATCCCACGTGAACTTCTTCCCGCAGTCGCAGTGCATACCTAGGTACCTGACATCCTTTTCGTTCAATTCGCTCTATTAAGTGATATCGCTTTTCTGGTAAGTCTCGTATACTAGTAGGGTGTATAATATCTGCTCCCGCAATGATTTCTCTCATAAGCTCTCCCTTCATTTGACAATTGGTGAGATACTTGAGACCCATACAAAGCTACCTCATCTTACATACATTCAGATACTCACACTGATTCCCATACGCCCGCTCGTCTTTCTCTAACAGCTGGCTCTTCAATTTTTTCAACATGGCACTTTCATACATCTCCGTCAAGAAGACCGCCAACTCGAAGCAATCGGTAGCTCGGACACATTTGTTCAGTCTTTGTTCCCCCCATCACAGTAGGTAGGTAGTGAGGACCGAGGAAAGCTTGTGGTCAGAGCATCCTCGCTTGACTCTTCCCATCGTGCCTTCCAAGTTTGCAGAGCGTCCCTTCCCAATGCAGCGGCCGCACTGGTTGCCTATTTGACCAGAAAATCCCTTCCGAGTTTATCATCTCTTTCCAACCTCGACGCCATCATCAATTTCACGTCAACTCCAACGTAAATCACAATCTCACTGGCATTCCCAACCACCAAGCACAATGGCGGCAGACTTGTTGATCGAGATGAAGGATGATAAGGGCTTCATGGAGCGGTAAGTGTACCTGTATTTACGATTCTTTGCAACAGATCCTAGACTTACCATGTTTCTTCTAGGCTTCGAAGCTCGTCAATGCTTGAGATCACCTGCTACGACTCGTCAACGCATCAGCCTACAATCGTTCGAGTCCCTGAAGCCATTGCCTGCTTCGTCTCTGGCAGAATCGCGAAACTAGTCGGAGCTGGAGCTGAGACTAAGCGGAAGCTGAGCATACATGAGCTGATGGGCAGAGCTGGGGAATGTGACCTATTCGATGACCTCTTCGATGATGATCTCCTTCCCTATCTTACTTGCTTCACCCAATGGGTTTACACCTCCAAAATCAACTACGACAAAGACCTTTCACTATTCAACATGTGGCTTTTTGCGTTCATCATTGAGTGCCCTAAGCTCCAAAATGAGGCATTAAGGATGCTTAGTCGCGATGCTCCGTGGCGCTCAAATATTTCCCTCGAGGAGAAAAAGCAGCAGTATCAGTTCGCCAACCACAATTTCGTTACCACGGCATACTTTTGTGAGGAATTCAGCGGCATAAATGAGAATGCTAAAGCGGATGGGTTCAATGAAGATGGAGGGATTGACGTCTCATTCTGGGAGGATAAGAAATATTTGCTATTTCTACTGGATTGTGCCGCGTACTTTGGAATTGGTGATCACAGAGTCCTCGATACTTTAGGTCAAGACTGCCACTACGGCTCGGGCCTGAGCCATCTATCGGTCATGATCATCAAGAGAATAGTTCAGCTTGCGAAACTAGGAGGCGAGATGTGCCCATGGGATCCCAAGAACATCGGCAGATACCTCGTCACGGAGCGACAAGTCAGAGGCACAGCAAAGGAACCAGTGGAAGTATATACATCGATTCGCAAGCGATCGGTAGCTCCCTCTGAGTCTGCCAGCGCCTCCGCTGCCAGTAACGGCAACGGTAACAAACGTTACAAGTCGGGTCTTTCGAACATTCGCATCAAGCAGAGCTCAAGTGCCGAAAAGCGTCTCGGTGATGTCAGCGACACTCTGGTTGGAGATTATGAGGAGCCTGGCAATATAATCAGAACATCGTGAAGGTCAGATTACTGGGGCAGCATGTGATTGGGGCATGTTGCAGTGTGGCCAGCATTGAGATCTACATGCTTTGCCATTTGTACTTGTGAAATGAGGAATTAATAGCAGATATAGATGGTTGATGGCGACCTGATGATTTCGCTTTCGGTCAGGTCTAACATTATGTCATATGCTTTAGCTTGCATCTTATTCATATTGCTTCTTTGATGTCCGAGGGTGGAGGGTCGGTCATATCAAACACTCGAATAACAGCTTAGCTTGCAAAAACACACATGAATCTTCACAGCTCCAAGAATGATGGTATAATAGTACCTCAAAATCGAAAGCATTCATTCTTGTGTATCGATTGATCTAGGAGCGAATGGTAGGTGGGTATTTGAGCATACTGCAAACTAGGGCTGTTGACTCTGACTTATAACTTACCCGAATTATTTTCAATGGAAACCCGCGCAAAGGCAGTATCATGTCGCTCAGAATAGTTTCAAACACTGCCAAATTGGTCTGAAAAAGTAGACTTGATCTTGCAAACATGTTGTCACTGAGATCGTGGAAGCGGAATTTGGAATACCAATATTGCAAGTGTGAAAGTGGGATACCGTTGACCTCTCTTCGACTCCGTCACTCCTCAAACTCTAAGTCATCTTCGATTTGTCGTCCTCAATCTTTGCTTTCTGAACCTCAATGAAGTCCCCTGGCAACGTCAGTATTTGATCTCTGATGTACCCACACTGGAACGAAACTGACCAGTATACCCAGTCTTCCTCATCCACTCCTCAATATTCCTTGGCTGGTCCGGATACCCCATATGCGACTACCTCTCCGTCTTCTCCTCCTTCCCCCTACCCTTCACCCCCTCACCGTCATTCCAGAGATTCCACCACGCACCAAAAAGTCTCTCTGAATGTAAAGGCCATCTCTTCGTCCACGCCTTTGACGCCCATCGGCATCTTCGTCTCGGGATCAACATACGCCTTCATCCTCTTAAACCACTCCTCTTGCGTAACATCATTAAACACCGCTTTCTTCCCATGAACACTCATAAACGCCGTTACGAGATCCGGATACGTCGTCTGCAATGTCGCCCACCCCACAGTCTTCCCTACACACTCACCAGGATGGTCGAAAACATACGCAGTCCTCACACCATAATCCTCCACATCCATAAACAAATCACACCCTTCTCTCCCACCGGCGCAGCAAATCCCCACACTCCGTCCTACCTCTCCCTCGGCGCAAGTAAACTACTCAATATCTACGCCTACACACCACCATACAATACCGTCCAAGGCAGAACAATCAATGGCTTATTTACAACCACCCAGATAACCTCCCTGACACTGTCCCGTGACTATTCCTGTATTTATCGTCATAGCCATGCTGTGCTAATCTATCCAGAGGGCTGGAGATAACGAACCATTTCAAACCAGATTGAATAGCTATTTCTTTCGTAGGCGCGGAAAGTCCAGAAATATTCGTGTGCTTCGAGGAGATTGGATGATTTGAGGGGGAAATATCAGGCGTCTTGATTGGCAATACAGGCGCAGAGACCGGAGGTGGTTGTGTAGGAGGCTTGGAGAAGTTTTACGTTCGGCAGTAGCGAGAGGGAGAGGGCAGAGGGGGAGAGAGGGTTACGTGTTGGGACTGCAATCTGAAATTAGTTGGAGGCGGAGAGTGCTGTTGGGGGAATTAGACATGATGAGAAGTGAGTGGCAGGAGAGCTTACCGCGGACGATTGGAGAGCCTTGAGCTCCTGTACTGCCGAAAACAACGATTCTTTTGATGAGGAGGTCGCTATAGTCCGCCATGTTTATGAGAGGAGTATTGGTGTATACGTTTGAAAGGAACTGTCTGCCATTCTTTATATAGTTCTTTTGATCATTCTAGGTAGTTTTAATAATATCGTGAAGTGCATGAATCATTCAATCTACATTTACTGATCCGGACAATATAATTGTGCCGTCTCGATTTCTCATCTCATCATACGAGGCTCGAACGAAGTCATCATACATATCAGATCCTCCAGTTACAACGCCCCTCTAATTACTCTCCTACTCATGTGTGCGCACCATCCCCACGGCAAAAGATAAATCTCGCTTATCTTCCTCCCTCATATACCCAAATACGGCACCTCCTCACATCAACCGCTGAACCGTCTCGGTGGTTCAGTCCGGGAGCTCGCCACTCGCCAATACAAGAGAATCGACTGGACTAGCTCTTATGCATCCACTGCAGCTCAGCGGTGTTGGAAACTTAGAGTCCTTCTCTTCCGTCTTTCGGATGTTGACAGCCCTTGTAAGCTGAACTGGGAGGAAGCGGGAATCGACATACGATTCACGACACGCCCGCTCGACGGACCTGTCTGAATTACACAATTTTTTTTATGTTTTTTTCTTTTTCTTTTTTTATTCGATGTGAATAAAAAGTTAAGAGATCAAGCCCGTTAAACTTTTAGCGATGGTAGTTGAAATCGAGCTAGCGCGGATCAGGCAGGAAGAAAACAAATCACGCGAAGACGCCAAAATGCATCTCTTTTTTTGTTTGCGAAGCAGTATGAGGGTCTATCGAGACAACATTTGCGCAGTGCATGCGAGACCTTGAATTCGCAATCGGCGCACAGTATGAGAAGAGGAGTGAGTATATTGAAGTGGTATATATCTAGGTTTCTTATGATGGATTGAGATGGAGATTGAGTAGATGTCCCTGAGTGGTTAGAACATCAAAACAAATTTCAGCACTTTCCAAACAGTCCCCCGAACATGCAAAACTTGAACAGTAAATTGACGATATCCTGAACGTCGAGTTCCAAAATTTCAAGTTCAACACGTCCAATTAACAATCTGCTCCTACCCATGCCAACACCCAAAGGAAACGCCCGCTAATATGCTCTAAACACATCATGATTTTGCCTCTCCTCTAAGGTTTCTCGTCCCCTTCCCATCCACGCCTCCGGTCCTGAAGAACTCAGAAATCACACCGACAGCATACGAACATCCCGCCACCCACGCCGCACCAACCAACAACCTCTTCGCTCTTCCTCTCCGCTTTGGCCTCTCCTCCTCACTCCCATCGTCCTCCCAATTTCTCCTCCCACTGAACACCGGCTCTTCACGCCTAACATCAATGTTCGATTTAAATGGCACCTCATTCCCTTGATGCCGATCATAATTAACAAACCCAGTCGGACTTGCGAAATCTCCCGTAATAGGCGTACTTTGCATTCCATCAATCGGATTCGTCACACGTTTTCTTTCTTTCGTAACAGCTTTCTCACGTATCTCAGCTGGAGTATCGCTTTCATGTAAGACAGGAGCGCTAGAGCGGACTTTACGGAAGACGAGCACGTCACCGCTACCGGCTACTATTTCGTAGCCCTGGGATTGAAGGGACTGGAAGTGAGGGAAGAATTTTGAGGGATTGGAGAGCCGGAGGAGAACTTCGGCTGGAGTGAGGGAGTCGGACGAGTCGGGGACAATAGAGGTGGTTTCGGCAGTGCTGACGGACTGCATAGTTGGGTCATAGGCGAGGATTTTGTAAAGTGTTGGTTCTGGTGTGTTGACGAATGGATCAATGGTTTGACCTGTGCTTGTTGGTGCAGGTTTGCTCGTTGGCTCAAGTTTGGCGGGCTCTTGGAGAGGGACTTGTTGATGCTTGCAGTCGATAGGACCGTAAGTATCTTCATATGCGCTGCGAACTTCGCGTACGAGATCCCTCTCTTTCATTCTTTGCTGGTTGCGAGTAAGATGGTCTTCCTTAGATCTAGGATTTCCCACCTTGGGCTCGGCTGGCCGCTTGGATGCTGAAACCCCCTCTTCACGTGCAGAAGCAGACTTTTCGGTCTTTCGCGAATTGGTTCGATCGAGAGATGTTACCATTCGTGGTCTTCCAGGTACTCTCGAGAATGACTCTGGCGCAAGACCAATCAGAGGGTCTGTCGGAGTTTCTTGCCCAACCGTAGGTTTGGACATGAGACCTTCAGTACCAGATTTCGAATTTGTCCACTTCGCCTCAAACTCCTCTGGAAAATCTCGAACGAAATTGCCCGTCATCTGCTTTCTCGCAGGCAAATCTAGCTTCCAGCCTGCTTCAACCTCTGCAATTTTCGCATTAACTCGTCCTCTAGCATGGGCTACATGATTGAGGAGCTCGCTCTGCTCGATGAGAAGGTTCTCGGCCAGTTTTCGCGAAGCATGTACCTTGTTGGCAGCTGCAGCTTCATCAGCAGCAGATTGTGCTTTCTGAACACTTTCGAAACTATCCTCCAGTTGCCGCCTTTTCGCACTCTTTTCTACCTCGGTCTCCTTGGGTATACTCTTGATGATCCCTGATGCTGCTCGCACATCACTTGTGCGAAGCAGATCTAGATCTTCAGTCGTGGCTTCCGTAACCCCCTTCAGTGGAGCACGCACAGAAGGCGTGTACGCAAAGGCCAAAGATTTGACTGTCCTTCTTCCAGAACTTGGCTTCTCATAGTTATTAACTTTCGCATCATATTCTTCCAGGCCTTCCTGAACTGGGCACTTTCTCTGCGGAGAACTACTCAAAGCTGAGGCTCCCACAGATGTAGAGCTGTGATCACCACTTGATTGATGCTGATTCGAAGATACCTCCTGAACTTGGGAGTTGGCTTGGACTGTCTGTCTGGCACACTTATAATCATGCACTGCCTTCAAGATAGGATCATCCGGCTCTTGGATTCCATTTTCGTTTCGCAACTTTTCAGAGGTAGAGCTTGCATATTTTCCAATAGCTTCTAGTATGGGATTAAGCTTTTCTGGATCCAGTTTGTCACCGGTCAACTTCGTTGGCAAGTGCTTGAAGTTGTCTTCGTAATGCTGAATGGCATTCAGTAAAGTCTTCGCCTCCTTCTTTTTTTGCGCTTCCCGGAACAACTTGGAACTCTCATAATCCCGGACTGCTTGCTCGACAGTATCAGGTGAGTCAGGCTTCGTGTCAGAACTCCTTACCATCTTCGGTTCCTCGGTCCTTGATTCGTAATCCTTGAACGCTTGGCTGACTGGATCAAGATGTTTAGGCTGCTCTTCAATCTCCTCACTGGGCCGATCTTGCCTGTAACTAGCTTTCGACTCGTAATCTGCAGCTTCATCTTGAACAGGATTGACATTCTTTGCCAAGGTGGCGTTCGAGACGGAGTATGCCTTTCCATCCGAAATCTTGTTGTCATAGTCTTTGAGACCATTTTGTACAGGATCAGAGTAATCGACCGCTATCCCTTCGCAATCGTAAAAGCGACGTGAATCGTAGTCGACTTTCTCATCATATGCTTTAAGACCCGCTTCAATTGGGTCTTGATTCATGGTCTGCTCGGCTCTGACTTTTCGGAACCCCTTCAGACGGTTCCTAAGCGAGTGAAGAATTTCGGGTCGCGCTGGATTTTCTATTGAAGCTGGAGGTTTAGCCTCGTGGGACTGTGATCGGTATCCCTCAAAAGTCTTTACAGGAAAGTCGTCGACATTCTTGGGACTTCGCGACTTTTTGGGAATCCTTCGATTGGTGATGGGATCAATTTCATGCTCTGGCTCGTCCGTCTTCATCTGCTGCTGCTGAAATCGCCTGCTGGATCCTTCTTTCCCGTGCATCATGGAAGCCGTACGTTCTTGCGGCGAGGATCCGGGAGTTGCGTTCGAGGTTGTGTTATTCGCGGATCCAGTCTCTTCGACTTCAGCGCTTGTCCGACCATGTCCGAATATACCTGATCTTGCACGAATGAGGCCGTACAACTTATCGATTCCATCATGCATGATCTGTTCTTGCTTTTCCTTGGCTGCTTTCAGATCATCAACATTGACCCATCGGCCCCCCGGTCTAGAATCATGACCCCGCCATGCGCTACACATGAACCCCTTCAACCCAACCTGTTGATTTGCAGGAAAGTGGCGATCCCATGATAGTTTTCGGTTTAATGCCTCAACATGCTTATATTTCTCTACCCGCCGATAACGACGTCGAATCTCTTTCTGGAAGGTAGGATCGAGGTATGACGACCATAGACTTATTCGGAAACTTCGGACTTGCTGTTGTGGTCGAGGCCTTCGAGGGAAGTGTCCCATTGATCGAAGTAATGCAGTAGAGGGTGCCAAAGACTGCTGTAATACCGGGCCTGCCATTGTCGGATGGATCGTCGAGGACAGCATATTGTTGGTTATCCCTGCGATTGCATGCTCCGTTTCTAGAGTTGAGTTAGTCAGCCCAAGCAGGTTGACAATGAGTGGAACTTGCGCTAGATGTCGGGTAGGTGTTGCAGTGTATCAGATTGTAGTTTCAAGCAGTGTTGATATTTAATTTTGATACAGTTCGGAGTGATGTAGGTATGTATTCGATTTTAATCGGATCGCTTGAGGTATTCTAGGATCTTGTTAGTGTAGATCAATAACTCTTGAAGGCCAACTAACTCAGATAAGAGCGAATTCACAACAAGAAGCTCAATAGCTGCGCGGATGTATCCTGATAGCAAGTTCAAACGAGTTCATAACAAGAAGTAAATTGAGAAAGATTGAGCAGCTTGGAAGTAGGCAACTTGGCGCTCAACCTATGTCGAGCTCTGTATGGCAGGCAAGGAGCAAGAGCAGGGAAAATATGATCCAAAAGCTTGAGTTGATCCGCGATCGTGGAAGCTCACTGTTGAATCTGGATAATCGCAACTTCTGGGAGTTTTCAAGGAAGGTGGCAGTTTGCGTGGGTGACAAGCAATTGTCTGAAGGCCATTTGCTGGAAGCCGTCCCGCTTGATACGATGTTGTTCCCAGAACCAATCAAAGAGGCGCCGATAACAACAAGATGGGGGGAAAAGTACAATCGACTGGCGAAGTGATGATGCACTTGGGTTTCCTGTTCCTGTAACGAGGCTGACTCCAGTTTCTTGGGCACAGTCACTGTAAGCATGTGAATGGCCGAGGACCAGCTGGATACGAATCAATGAAGAAGTGTCTCAATGAGGCCTCAAGAGAAATGCTTCGGGAAGTGTAGTTTTAGGAGCTGAGGATATAATATAATATAATATCATATCATACAATTCTGGCAAAGGTGTATGTATGTATTTCTATAGGAAGTTAGAAGGGTAGGTAGGTAGAGAAGAGAAAGCGAGAGGAACTCTAGGACACGCAAGGCAAGCAGGAGGTAGGTAGGGTACCTTTAGGTAAGGTAGCAGCACTCGGCCCAGTCGCTCATTGTAAGAGCTGACCTGAGGTAACCCCTCAACCCCTCCCTCATCCACTCAAGCGTCACTGGTCACACTGGTCACTGAGGCGCGCGGGGTAAATGGAAGTGTCTCATAGGTAAGCGTC
>JACBAH010007122.1:0-21180 GCA_014282315.1 Neospermospora avenae | reverse complement strand
TTTGCGTGCAGCAAGAGTGGTGGCCACCATAATGGAGTCAGTGTCATGTTTGACATCTTCTAGAGATGTAGTAAATCAGAATCTTTTGTATAGAAGAACGGAAAGAAGTATTCGTGTACAAAGCAGTTCACACCTACCTAGTGTATAGGTATATCTTCCACGTCTGCATATCGACCAGTGATAGCGCCCCCGGACCTGGATCTCGCGCAGGTACATTGGCCAAGAGATGTAGGCTTGTAGTTAGACACAAAACCCCTGCTGCTACAGTACCCAAGATGTAACTGCTACGACCTTGACTACCAGATATCGAGATTCCAGTATTCTTCCTCCAATATATCATAGGTACTTACCGTAAATAAACATGCTTGTGGGTCACCGAAGCTTGGAGAGTGGCTTGGTCGACGCCAAGACTGGGGAAGGCACGAACCGTTACGTTACGGCGGTTCATGAACGGCGAATCTTCGCAAGTTCACCAATCATGGTTGCTATCCTGCTTACCTGACGCCAAGTGCCTAAATCCGAACCACCCAGAACCCGCCGTAGACTAAACTTCCTAAATTCCACTTCATTATGCGCATAAGGAGCGCTTGGATCGGACCAGTATCTGCATCCAATTCTATGATCGGTTCCTATACATCTTGGTAAGAGATCGCCGTGTATGTGACAAGGCCTCATTTTGCGGCCTTCTGCTTCTAACTCCCCTGAAACGAGTGGAACGACATGAGTTATGAGGCGACCAACCATTGCTCCGAGTTCCTCCATTCCCCATTAATCTCTCTATTCATATTAATCGCTCCCCTCAACGACTATTGTATACACACGCCAGCTAGATTTCAAGGTAGTGTCCTGTGGAAGGTTTCACTGACAGGTCTTGTAATGATAACCGAATTTACCCTGTGGATATACGCTCTTTTGATGTAACTAGACTACTTCGGACACTGTCGGTGGCGTCCGGGTTTCTTCCATCATTTAAGTTATCTTGAATGCTAAAGGGCCCGGGTAATCTGATCAAGAGATATCCTCCATGACACCTCGACGAATTTGGTGAGCTAAGAAGGTGATTCTGTAGTTCGAGATCTGAAGCAATGAGCAGACTTTCGAATACGATTCACCCTCTATTTTGGTTTCTCACGTTGTCAAAGATTACTAGCGGTTTTTAACCCTCATGCCACAGCTCAAGTAAGAACGTCAAACGCAATACACCAACTGACCAGAGACAGACATTGATGATCGCTGCTCCGTGTGTGAAAAGAGCCTGCTGAATTCTGACAGATTGTGTGATATCACGAGGACTCCATAAAATGAATCATTAACTTGTTAAAAATACTAGGCTGTTTCCAATTGGAGTGTATCAAAATCTGGAGTAGGGAGGGGTGCAATCAAATTGTCACCCGATTCTAGACACGCTGTGACCAATAAGACAATTCCAATGGGCCGTAAACATCTTGTGTAAGTGCAACGGTGACGATTATACCCCGTTGATCGTGAACTATGCTTTGAGGCTCGGCATGAGTGTGTAACTTAGTGTCTGGAAAACATGGCTAGAACTACTCGATATGATGGATACACCTGAGATATGTTGGAATCGACCTCGCTTAATTCCCCAGTTCTGTTACTAAGCGGATACCAACAACCTGGAAGTCAAATATGATGAACTGCAGGCGCCTCAAGATATTTCATCGCTAATACACGAACTTTTGATTTTTATGTCCTCTCGACGATCATCGCGATTCTTTCAAGTACTCACTGTCGCCAAGTCTCGCGAATAATCACTGTCTCACTTTCGCGTTTGGATATTCGGCTTTGGAAGTGCTCGGCTTTGGAATTTCGCAGTTCATGCCGAACAAGCTCGGTTCTTTCTAGGGTCCTGTAGACATTTAAATATGGTTGTTTCCATAATAAAGAAACTATATGATCATCTTCAATCTGATACTATTATCTCCTTTCCACACTATTCCGAGCAAATAAACTTTTAACAACATGGCACCATCCGCGACCCTCGATAACCCCTCTGACGCAGTCCCACATTCTACCACTCTCAAGAACCCCCCATCTGCAATACAGTCTCAGCCTAGTCCTACTGGTTCATCGCTACTCCATCGCTCCCTCGTCAATAGACCACAAACAGTACTATCCGCCTCAGGGATTTACCTCCACCTCTCAGATGGACGCAAGATTCTCGACGGCTGCGGCGGAGCAGCCGTCGCATGTATCGGACACGGCAATCAAGAAGTAACCGATGCGGTAGTTTCCCAAATGCAGAAAGTCTCCTACGTACACACACAGACATACACGACTTCAGCAGCGGAAGATCTCGCGGATTTCCTGCTAAACGACCCAACATCGGCGTTCGAGCACGGTCTCGAGAAAGCGTATTTCGTCGGCAGCGGAAGCGAAGCTAATGACTCGGCTATGAAGCTCGCTCGACAATACTTCTATGAGAAGGGCGAGTTCAGTCGCAAAATGTTCGTGTCGAGACGCCAAGGATATCACGGTTCGACTGTGGGTTCGATGTCGATCTCGGGGAATGTGGCGAGGAAAGTGCAGTTTGATGGTGTGTTGACATTGCCGAATGTCACGCAGGTTTCGCCGGCTTATGCCTACCAATATCAGCTCGCCAATGAGACAGAGACGGATTATAGCCGACGATTGGTCCAGGAACTAGATGAGGAGTTTCAACGTCTGGGACCGCAGAACGTGATAGCTTTCTTTGCGGAAACTGTTGTAGGCGCCACGACGGGATGTGTACCTCCCCCGAAGGGATACTTTGCTGGTGTACGAGAATTGTGCGATAAATATGGGATCCTGCTTATCTTAGATGAAGTCATGTGCGGTATGGGCAGAACCGGCACGGTCTTTGCTTTCGAACAGGAAAATATCGTTGCAGATATGGTAATTATTGGAAAGGGTCTTGGCGGTGGCTATGCGCCGATTGCAGGCGTCTTAATTGGCAAGACGGTCATTGAAGGGCTGAGAAATGGAACTGCTGCGTTCAATCATGGACACACGTATCAAGCCCATCCTGTTTCGTGCGTAGCTGCTCTGGCTGTGCAGTCCATTATTCGGAGGGATCACTTGGTAAAACAGTGTCGAAAAAGTGGCCATGCTCTCGAGATGATGCTGAGGAGTAGGTTAGGGGGCCGCAAATATGTCGGCGACATCCGTGGAAGGGGGCTGTTTTGGGGTATAGAATTTGTGGAAGACAAGGAGAGCAGGAAGCCACTTCCAAGGGAGATAAAATTCGGCTTGCAGCTACAACAGCAGGTCTTCGAATTGGGTGTTGCACTTTATCCTGGCAGTGCAACGGTCGACGGCATTGTTGGGGATCATATCCTGATCTCGCCGCCTTACAATGTGTCGGTGAGCGAGTTAGAGATTATTGTTGATGCGCTAGAAACAGCCTATCTGTTGCTGGAGAGTTTGGTTGACGGACGAGATAAGTAATAATTCTAAAGACATTGTTAAGCACGTTTCTTGGAGTATGGCCAAATGATTGGCAGTCTTTGGAAGATTGAAGCGTAATAACTAAATAACATACTTGGGGAGACGTACGCTTGCATCTTCATGGCGTGGATTGATCTTGGTCATAATTGAAATGTAGTTCGGCCTCATCGAAAGGGAAGAAATGTTGATCTCCCCACATTGGCCACCAACTCTCGTCGCTTGTCAGAATCATCTCCGGATTCAGTTCCGGCATCGAGACGCCAAGCACAGGGGGAGTTGGTTCTGGATAAATTTGCGACTCCTGTATATTCTCATTTGATGAAGGAGTATTTTCATTCCTGTCCAGTATTCGAGAAACCGAACTTTCGTCGGCGGGAACTTCTGCTGCTACTCCGCCAGCAGGAGGTGAGATACCAGAGTAATCATGTATTGATTTGTTAAGAGCCATAAATTCCGACCTAGTCTTACCAATGAACCTTGCACGGTCTCGAGTAACAAGCAGTCGGAGGTTCTGTACTCGCTTCAGTGTTTGCACCTAAAAAGTCATCAGCATCAGAAGGCCAATTGATACCAGACGAAGCAAAGTCATCATCTACTCATTCGACTTTGAAGTCTCACTTCAATAACGTCCTATGATATTCTCGTCGCATTTACTGTCAAGTACAAGATATTTCCCAATTCATATATGAAAGCCATAAAAGTATCTGATGACTTCTATAAGAGAGGTCAACTTACCCAGCTGCCACCCATTTTCCACAACCCCGTGAACTTCTCAAGGTGCAGGAAGTCAAGCTCCTCATATACAGCTGAGTTAGGGCTTCTGTTGATGTTCATGTAAGGAAATGAAGTGACATAGCCATTCATAGATCCCGCACAGAATGAGCAGAAAGCAGCAAAGGGTGTGTGTAGCGGAGCATTTAGCTCATCTAGCTGTTGATGAATCAGTGTAATGCATTCTGCAGCATCAAATAGATCTTTCGCTCGATCACACCACCAGCCTAGAGTAAAGATAATGAGTTAGTATGCCTCTACTAAAAGTAACGTAGGAGTAATATGTGACCTTTGGGAAAATATCGAGAGCAACTGCTCTGGATTATGTTGAAAAGGGGAGGTCTTGCGTAGAGAAGTGTACTGACCTGTGGGTGCTGTAGCTTCTAGTAGAGGCGGATCAATTGGGCCGACTGGATCTGACAGTTGAATTGGGAGAAATGGGATATATTCTCTGTTCAAAAACAAGATACTTCATGGTATCAGGAAAAGCCTAGAATGAGGAAGCGCTCTAGAGGAACATACCAGACATAGTATATAAGGTTCACGTAAGCAAACTGTTCGCCATGACCTAGTGCCACGTGAACAGCCACACCTGTTGCTGGGAACTTCAAACGATTCGAGTGTTGGTTTCGCCATTCCTCAACGCTGTCAAGCAGTATCTTCCACGGAGAGCCTCTCACCCAGGGGCAGTTCTCTGGTCTGGACATACCAGGCTTTCTTCTCCCTCCACTGATAATCAAATCGAGCACTTTCGACCATATATCGAAGCCTCTTATCAATGCTATATAATATGTATCGATGGTGAAAGGAAACGTTGACCCCAAAGACCTCTCGGCATGACTGACTCCACCAAATGTAAAATCCTCTTCTCCTATGGGTAAGTCGACAGTCATGCTATCAAGTGGTAATGCCAGGGGCTGGCTCTTTCCACAGAAAATGAAGCGGTCCATCACAAAGCAGGCCCAGAAAGTCCGATTGTGTATCTCTCTATCGATAGCTTCTACGGTTGGATCCTGTTTCATTGCGTCAAGAGACTGCATCATTCGTGTAGCCATACCACTGTGCATCCAAGATGCATACCCATTTCCAGCTCCCCATTCATACATTGACATGATCAATAGAGCCTGGACGGCCGAAACACTGGGACAGATACTCTGTATAGACTGAAGACCTTCTCGAGAGTATATTGCAAGTTCTTCTTCGGCTGGAAGTTGGTCCTGGATTGTGACCGGAAGAAATCGATGACAGAGAGCAAGGGTCGCTGCAATCTTGATCCACACGGTGGTATCCTCCCTCAAACGGCTAGAGAATGTCGGTAAATGTAGGAATGCAAATTCTGGAAATTTTTGGTGACATGTAGTAGCAGCTACGAGAAGGATTTGGGGGGATAGTCCGAGGATAACGTTCTTGGCGAGCTTTCCTACAGCAGCGTCGTCGACGCTGGTTTGAGAGCTCGCAGGACCACCAACATTTGAGTTATGACTGACAATCCTTCTACTGCAACTGGATGACGGAAGAGCACGCTCTCGTGACCTTGCTGTTCTTGAGTGCTGTGTACTTGTTTGGTGTCCTGTCTCGAAAGGCCCTGTCAATCTGCATTCTATTCGCTTGCTCTTGACGCAGCTACGACAAGGTGGTTCGCCATCATGAATGCACTTGATTTTGGATCTCCTAGGCGGGTGTCAGGCACTAGTTTGACATGCTAACCATCGACAAGAACATTCAGATAGATAACCACGCGCTCATCGACACAAACTGAGTCTCTTGTGGCTGTGACATCTTCGCAACTTTACTTGAACTCTTACTACAGAAATTGACCAATGTCGCGGACTTATCGTAAACATTACTTAAGCAAAACTTGAAAGTCAAACAATGATCTGATGACTTCACTAAGGTAAATTGGCTCTCGCGCCGTGTTGGATGTTCAGGGGAAATTGTGATCGGGTTTGAACAGAAAGATATGGCTCAAAAATACGTACCTGCACCAGGCACAAGCAATCGTAGTTCGTACCATCTTATGCGAGTATCCGACTTAGCGTTTCTAGTATCAGATGCGGAAGTCAAATGATTCTAACAATCCTGAACAAATTCTCGACAGCAGACGACGGATGAAGGTTGGGTCGTGGTCGGCTTTGAACTTTGTCCCCGCGTTTCGGCTTTCGCTTCGGCTTTGAAAACCGCCAAGCTTCAGACGAGCCATTATCTACCCATTGAGTCTGTAGGTATGTGTAGCTGCATTGGTGTTACAGATGCCGGCTTTAGTTGATCTGTAGGTATATTATGATAGTAATTATGCACATATTTAAATGGTATGTATATCGAACATTACGAAAGCACAATCAAGTCTAGTAGTCTACACAAACGCCTTGCAATGCACCCTAACTCCACGCGCCACCCAATAAAAGGTGAGGACGCTTTTCACAAGCTACCACCCACATTTCGCTTTGTTTTGGAGGAGTACTACACTCAGAATAGTCCGCAAACTCCTAGCCCGATTACTAGAGATATGTGCAAAACTATCGGGATCATGGAAGTTTCCCAACGCTTTACTGCCGAATTCTTCTTTCTCGTTGGCTTAGATGTAGGAGCTGCTTGTTCAGCTGCAACAGTAACAGTTCCAATGACTGCAATGGCTCCTCCAACCAAACTCAAAACGTCACCACCAACAGTCACCCGTCCACCAGCCGTCAAAGTTTGACCAGCGACCACCAGACTTGTAACGGGCGCTTGGTTCTCAGTCAAGAAAGTTGTTGGGTTTCGCGTAGCTGTAACGTCGTTGACAATCACTGCGTTACCGGTTGGTGAGAGTGAGATTACTTGTCCTGAATTTGTTACAGCTGAGCCTGGGGATAGAGTCTGTGATCCTAAAATGATCGCGGATGCAGTGTCCTGGGTGAGGGTTGAGCTTCCGATCCGAATTACAGGGACAGTCTCTGGCGTTTGAGTTATTGACGCCGTAGGGACTTGTGCTGCAGCGGGAGAAGGTAACGTAATAACTTGTCCACTTGCAGTAATAACACTCCCGATACGTAGTGTCTGAGTCCCGATGACGTACCCGGATTCTGCATTGCCGGTAATGCTGGTCTCATCAACTATGACTACTGCCTGTGTGGGCACTGATTTGATCTCTGTGGAAGTTGGCTTCGGAGGCACAGGATTGAGGATAATTGCTCCCCCTGAGCTTGCAGCGTAGATTTGTTGCCCATCGTATGTTGCAAATGAGCCAGGGGTAAGTGTCTGGGAGCCAATGATAAAGTTTGAAGCTGCATCCTGGATTATAGTTTGAGACCCGACGACAACAGCTACTGGAGTAGGATTGTCCATGATGGTAGGGCATGGCAAGGAGGTTGTCGTAGGAGCAGATATGATCACTACTGTAGTTGAATTTATATGTTCTCGGGTTGATTTTCGTGTTTGCTCATGACGCAAAATTGAGGACTCTATAATTGTATCTGGTAATGTTTGTATAGGCACATATGTTGGACAGGTCGATTCTGATACAGGTAAAGTGGTTGGCCTAGGCTCTGTACATCCTGTTTCGCAAGGTGTTACACCAGGCTCTTTTAAAGTGACAGGAGGGGGTTGTGGCTCCTCCTGTGAAGCGGGAAACGCACTGGGAGAAGTTGATGACCATGTCATTATTTCAACCACAGTTCCTGATATAGTAGTAAAAATGATTGGTAATCCTGAAGTTTGCGTTGTGATTGTTTCGATTACAGTCTGGGGTGGTTGCTCAGTGGTGACTAAACAGCTGGATGCCGTACGTGGTGTCGAGATTGTTGTAGTCGTGAAATCTGGAACAGGACCCGCTCCAGTGTGGTTCGGAATCGGAGGCTGGTCTTTGGTCGTTGAAGCTGTCTGTAAAGTGGTCGTCTCTGTCACAGAAGTGATAATAGGACACAAGGAATAACTAGGCCGGCCGAATTCGGTCTCGATCAGATCGGAAGATTTGCTTGTGGAACTTGTCGTGGCTTTTGGACCGGACGATCCCGTCACAGTGACAGTTTGAGAACATAAGCCGAAAACAGGCACAAACGGCTTGCCGAAAATTGAAGTTACAGTTTCTGTACAAGCCTTGGGCGAAGGAATAGCTGAGCTGGTGGACGCCGAGGAAGTGCTCACGGAAGATGTGCTTAGCGCACTAGATGTGGTCGAAGAAGAACTAGAATGTATTGACAAAGGGCTGGAAGATGTCAACGTTGCGCAATTCGTTGTACTTGAAGCCGAAGTTCCACTACTGCTCCGCATTGGCTGTGAACTCAAAATATGCTCAATAGTACTGATGATGGCGACCGTCTGTGTACAAGGCCCTTTTCTCAGCTCCAGAAACTGTCCAAGAACCGACGTCAGAGTTGTGGTACAGTCGATTGGTATCGCAAGAACCGGAGAAACAGAAGGGAGTAAGGTCGGTTTGCTTCCCTCAGGTCGAATACTGCTTGTAACAGATTCGAAAATAGTTGGTAGAACCAAACCCTTCCCACTTGCCGAAGAACTCGTTGTAGAGCTAGACGCACTGGTACTTATTGTTGACGTTGTCGTCAATTTCGATTCTAGACTCAACGCGGTTGGTTGAATGGTCGATGTGATTGTTAGTATGCAACCACTTGATCCTTTTCGCGGCACAAAGTGTTCGCCCAGAATTGAAGTAACAGTCGTTGTACACAGCGGTTCATTCATTGATGAACTGTGAGGGTCTGAAATTATTGCTGTTGTGTTGACATATCTTTTCGCTGCTGTGAACGTAGTTCAATAATTAGTATGGTATGGATCTGTATCTCTATACAAAACTAACCTCGGTGACTGAAAAGACTGTGAGATGTAACTCCTTGAATCGCCAAAGACCCGACAACAAAGCCTATCGAAACGAACATGGTGATTGCGCACTGGAATGTAATGCTGCCATTAATGAGAACACGGATAGTACTATCTTACCATCCGAACAGGACAAACAACGAGATGGATAACAGAGCGACAGATGGGAAAGCTCCAGATGACATAGTATTCGGCGCCTTATAGTCATGTTGGTACCTTTGGTACAGCGAGGCTGAGCGCCAGTCATCCATGTTGACCGAAAATGCTACCGGGGTAATAAAGTGTGCCTCAACTTGTATATTGGACGATGATCAGAAGTCTATATCAGACGAACGATCCGCCAGTTTCTCCATCCACCTTCCGAAAGCATTCTAATTATGAAGATCAATCTACTACTCAGTAAACCACAACTAAGTGGGCCGATCAATCCATCGATAGCTGCAGAAATGAGACTTTTGAGTCGTGAACAGGATGTCCAGAGCCAAAAATATCGCAGGTACAAGCGAAGGATTATGGTGCATTGATAGCTTAGCCCCTGTGTGTTCCTAGGCCAGTCTGCTTGCTGCAAGTCTGAGGCACATACATGATGCGCAGCTGTTACTCGTTCATGACAGCTTTGCCAGTGGATGAGGAGTATGAAGATATGTTGGCTCGGGTTGGCTGACCTCTAGCCGTGCGAGGCGCAGGCTTGTCGTTAGGTGGAAAACGGAGGTTATTTTTGGTTTGAGATTGTCGCTTAGTGTCCTTTATGAGGCAAAGCGTGGTGGGGCACTGCGGCGCGAGCCGCTACGAACACCTGCCGACATCAATAACAACAACCTGGAATGAATCCCAACGTGAGCCATCAAGTAAAATAACGAACCATCTGACAAATCATTGAACCTAGGGATCTACAAAATTCCACACGAAATTATTGTTTGAGTGACTGGATGTTTGACTTCGGCTTCTTTCTTCTGCTTACAGCTTAATCATGTCATAATCCTTCATAGGCAGGGAAAACAGCTTTCGTAGCTTTGAACAGCTTTCAAGATCACGAAATCTCCAGTTCTGGCCACCTCGCAGCTTGGGCAGCTTGTTACGATGCTCAATCAGGTTCGTATCATTTGAAATCACTCATTGGGAGTAATTTACCTCGTTTCGGACCATCTTCTGTACTCACAGCCTCGAGTTGGGCCATCAGGCGTGACCTCGGATGTTGAACCATCGCACGGTCTTCTGACATTTGACTGAGTCTGCCCCGAATGTGGTTGGACCATCATAGCCAGATACCAATCGGCACCTCGTGTCCACGTTCTGTCTGAGGCCTTTTGATTTCTTTGTAGAACAGCCAGGAATATCTGCTTGAAGCACACCTTGCCACCCATAGTTCAGTGGCCCTAACATATCTAAGGCCTTTCGAGAGAGTATCCAGACTCCAGAGTATTTCAAACCTACCAATCCCAATATCCAGACAGTGCAAGGTTGTATCTCAATTTAAATCACCTCACCACACAAACTCCCGCTTCAGATATATCCTGGGTTTACCTCGAGCTAGTGTACCGTTTTCTTGAGCCTCAATCTCACACGCATCTCTTTCCAAAAAAGTTCTAATGGAAGACAAAACTTTTCATTCGTCTCCAACTTTGACCAGAGGAGTTATCCAATGGCGCGCTTAGGATGCTCCTCTATTGGTCTCGCTTCGCGGCTCGCCGGGTCACACAGTGGTAGGTAGTTGTCCCATGGCCAGTCTAACCTTTGGTTGACCATCATCCCCTAAATTTGAAGCCATTGGCAGGGTCTGGTATATTTTAGGAGCTCGCCGCAGACGCAAATCATCCCGCACGATCCCGGTACCTAGTCAAGCCAATAGCGTCAGCTCAATCAGCTGAGTAACCTGCAACTCTCAGCATCAACGTCCTTCACCAGAATTAGCTACACAAGAAAGTTATGTTTCATGTATTTGCAACCACTATTGCAGGCAGATCGTTTTCGTTAATTAAACCATATTTTTGTCAGTCTCTTGACAGTAGGCTTGCCTCAATTTATTTCTGCTCTTGCAAGTTCTTTTTCAAGTGTTTTACGCATTTTGGCAATGGCTTCATGGGCCCGGTTGTTGTTTGTTTCCATCATGTTTTTTGTCTTTCTTGATTTCGCCAAAGGTTCCACATCAACTTTGTCAAAAATTCTCCAAGCAATATCCGTACCTTTAATCGTTCCTGAAAGTAAGCTTGCATGCCCACTCAGAACTAATTGACCAGTTTAAAATTTCTTGGACGGATTTCGTCACTTTCATATGGGTACATCGCCGGTAGTAATTCCCGATCAGACTCAGTTCCTGGAAGTTTGATCCTTGGAGGCTACGATACCTCATTATTCGTGCCCAACAGTCTAATTTTCGCTTTCAGTAACAAGAGCATCTCAGAGTTGACGATCAACGTCAATACCATCACGGTTTCCTCGCGAGAAAGAGGGATCAAAGGTCTCAGCTATGCCTCGTTTCCCGCAATCATCGACTCTGCTGTGCCATACCTGTCCCTCCCAATCGAGGTCCGCCGCCAGTTGGAAGAAGCTTTCAGTATGAGCTATGATTACGATTCGGAATCGTATTCTGTCGACGATACACTTCATACCAAATTCGTACAACAAGCAGCCAACATTACATTTACCTTTAGGAACTCGACCTCAACTATGGACGTCAATATCGTGTTACCGTATGCAGCATTCGACTTACGCACAAAAGTGACACTGGCTCGGAACGCGACTCGGTACTTTCCCTTGAAGAGAGCAGTCAATAGCTCTCACATCGTTCTTGGCAGAGCATTCCTTCATGAAGCGTTAGTAGCTCAATCTGTGGATACAACACACTGACTGACTCAAATAGTTATCTTATTGCCGATTATGAGCACTCACAATTTTCAGTACACCAGATGAGATGGGACCCGAATGCGAAGAGAGACACCCGAGCAATTTTACCGCTGTCGGAGACCAAAAGCAGACGGAAAATTCCTACCGTCGCCATCGTAGCTATCTCGGTGGGCGGAGCAATTTTCCTTGCGGTAATGATCCTTGATATGCCTATCCTATATTCAATTTACTAATATCCATACCTTAGGACTTGGTCAGCTGGGTAATCATCGTCAACCAGCGCCATCAAAAGATCAAAACATTGAGGTCAGCTACGCCGAATGCGAAAATCACATGCCTTGCTCTTGAAAAGACATTACCAATGATTTCAGCATCAACGGCATCAACAGTATCTACTGCCAGAAGCCCGCTTGAAGCAACAGAATCCCAACAAACGTTTTTAGAAAGCCTTGCGACGCTGCAGAAAGGCACGACATTGAGAGTACGGGCATTCTATGAACCCGAGGAGATCGATGAGCTAGAAGAACTCCATGAGTCGCCAGCCAGAGAACATGTTGAAGGCGAAGTCGCAGGATCATCTGTCGAGGTTATGCTCCAGCAAACTATCGACAGTATCCTGGAAGAGCATTATAGAGAGAGGTTGGAAGACACCGAACAGAACGGAAGACGCAAGACAACCCCTCAGCTTGGACCTCCTCCTGCTCCTCGGATCAGGTATCGCTGAAGACACTTTGCCTTGGAGCTGCAATAACGTGCTCCACCCTTCTAAAGACCACATCGTCTTTGACTGGTTGAGTAAGGTCAAACGTCAAAATTGACAGCTTAATCCTCACTACGCAGAAGAATCTCGTATCCTGCCTCCGGGAATTTCAATCAGATCATAAAGATTAGGTCAGATTGCAGAAAGCCAACTTCTCATCACCGAACCTCCGCCTCCAACTTCCAAAACCACCCCGTCGACACATCTCCACCCCACCGACGACACCTACCGGCATCGGTGCCGAACCCGGAGACTTTCTTCTCAGACCTTGCATCATCACACCTGCATGCCACCATTTACACGACCTTGGCATCCATTTCTACATTCAATCCAGATTGCGATATGCAGGTCAGATCGAAATCAGGATTTTTGCGACCAAATTTTGAGGGTTTTTGGATACAGCACGGAGTTGATACCGCTTTGGGCTGTCGCGTGACCGGCATAGCCGTTTCTGGACGTGTTACTGCAGAATACCGGCATGAGGAATGGAAGATAAATACCCATGAGTATGCATATCAGGCGGGCGGGTATAGCCGAGCTTGTTTTTATAGTAATCGCCCGCTTCAAAGAAGGCAAGGCGATTAGAAGATTTTCTGAGGCTTAGTTTGGACTCTATCCATTGTAGTAGAATACATTCCCATGCGTTAGATTATGGGGATTAATGGTATAGAGCTGTAGTATTCCATGTAATCGCAGAAATAAGAAAATCAACCGTATTTATGATAAAGCCGATCGATGCAGCGAGAGCGCCTTGGATGACCAAATAGGTCTCTGAGCATATTCGAGGCTATCTATAACTCTTGAAACCTTGTAGTCAGAAGCAGCTCCCGATGCCTTCGCCTCGATCATTCAATCCAAATATCTCACTCGAATAATGACCTATAAATATAATAGTTCACCTATACGAGCTGAATAAGACTCGTCAAGTCCAGGCTTGAGCCTGATCTAGCTTGAGGACGCAACACTTCTCTGTGACATCAGTCACTACTTTCCTTGACACTTCCCCTACCAAGCATCCGGCACTCAACAAAAGTGAATGCGCAAACTAGTATGACGCAATCCCATATTCTGCCGTTTACGCCTTTACACTACCTCATCCGAAATTCAAGAGGGTCAAATATTGAGAGGCTAGAATGTGCGTACCCACAACTATGCAGCACTCTGGCAAGTCTTACCAGGCAATTGCAACGCCATGTATGTCATCAACTGAAGACATACCCGTCTCTCACCTGCTCGCCAAATCGAAGTCAGAGATGCGCAGGACTCGGGCCCAGCACACTGAATTTACGGTGTGGATCATAACTCGAAGTCTTAGAAGGAGACGCATACCTTACGCACTCCCGAATATACCTATAAAAGAACCCCTCGTCCATAACAACGCACCAGATCTCCATCTCAGATCCGTCACAACCAACAGCCAGCACTCGCCCTGGATCCAGTACCTAATAACCGAACAACAAGCAGACACCAGCATACACAAGATGGCCCCCAGAACCCCCTCAAATCGCACCCGCTCATCCGCAACCCCCAACCCGACACTCCCATCGACATCTTCCAAATCGAGACCCAGAAGGACCACCAAATCCGGCATCTCAAAACGCCCTTCCCAGCCCTCGGCTTCGAAACCCACGTCTCGCCGCACGACTACCTCGCAGCACCAAGCGTCCTCGTCAAACATCCAAACACCAACAGCATCCATATCACCAACACCAACAACCGAACTCCCGCCCCTGCCTCTCCCAATCCAGCTGCAGCAACAGTTGCCGAATGGATTGACGCAGACTGTGACTACGGCGACGGCGCACACGATACCGGCTGGGAATAGTAGTCACGAGATGAGCATACCTCTGAACATGCCTAATGCGTTGCAGAACCCCACGCCTGGTATGTAGTTTCCCGCATCTAGAATCGTGGCGACCGGTGCAAGCGATGAGTGTCTGACCGTTGATGAGATAGATGCTAACCTGAGTGTTTGAATCAGTGACAGAAGCGCCTATCCCACGACCAGGTTCGGGAGGGAATAACTCTGGTCAGTTCCCATTTCCCTCCACTGCCTTCCCTCCTTGCTCCTTTATCCCCCTTCTGCCTTGCCATTCACCTCCGTAGAAATCCCCATCTAACATACACCCTCTTAGGCAATCTTCGCTTAAGACTGGATCTCAACCTCGACGTCGAGATCCAGCTAAAAGCTAGTATACGCGGCGATCTAACACTAGCGTTATTGTAAGTGAGCCTCTACTATTTCATTCCATCCTCCTTCTTCGTGCCCTTTCCCCCCAATCTCCCACCCTACCTCATTCTTCCTTGCTTCCATAAACCAACTTCTTGTTTTCAATGGAATCAATGGGCTGATGCTGAGAAAGGAATTGAGATAGCTAAATGATATCCCAAGTGTGCGTAGGGAAATAAAAGTGGGATGGATAAGGCGACATTTGGAGTTGGTGCTGGGCTTAATGGGTTTTGAGTGTGGCATTGGAGGAGTCTTGATATTGGGATCTGAAAGGGTGATAATTTGTAATGAATGAGATGAGTGGTGGAGGGAAGAAAACATATCTTATTTGCGTATGAAAGTTTCCTGTGTACTATGCTCGAAACTTATTATATAGTATGTATAGACCTGGTCTGGAAGAAGGCACCTGATACCGTTCGTATGCTCCATACCGAGCGCAGCGCCCTGTCCTTATAATCCTACAGATGTCGCCTGCCAATCATACTGTGCTCACTCGATCATGTCGATGTCGTCCCCATTAGGAGCAGCCGCCTGAGCAGCGGGAGCGTCGGCACCATTCGCAGCCCCGGCATCCTTCTGTCCCCAGTAATCCTCCATCTCAGCATCAAGTTCTTCCTGAGTCTTGCGAGGTCTTCCATCTCTGGCCAAACGATCTCCATTGGCAGCTCCACCGCCGCCACGACGGTTCTCTCCGCCACCTCTCCTCTCTCCTCCTTCTCTTCGTGCACCTGGTCGTCGGCCTTCTCTTCTGCGAGGACGAGGGCTGCGGGATCGGCTGCGTGTGGCTCCAGGAATGTAGCGATCAACATTGTTTGGTGCGGGACCGGTCACATCTGAGTGACGAATGGGCGAGTCGGATCGTGCCCTATGTGCTGGAGTGATGCGATCAAAGAGGGAGCGGGATGGGGGGGGACCACGACGACCACCAGCTGGGCCAGATGGGATCGAAATCAAGCGAATTGGTTGACCTGCGAGGCATTAAAACGTGCGCATTATCTGGATTGTGTTGGCCATACCCTTCGCATTTGCGCCATCGAATTCGCGAACCGCGGCCTTTGCATCTTGGGCGGAATCGTATGTGACATATGCAACGCCCTCGGAGCGACCAGCACGATCGTAGGTCAAGGAGAGCTTCAAGACTGGTCCAATACGGTTGAATAGATCCTGTTTTCATTAGCTTCTGCGTTCTTTAATATAGCATGAGTATCTCACCTCTAAATCCTCCTCGGTCAGATCGTAATGTAAATTTTCGACTCGGAGTTTGCTGGAGGGAGCATCGCTGGCAACGGTCAGCGGCGTAGAAATAAATTGACCAGTGTGCCTACTATTGCTGATCCGGCATGTATCTTCGTTCACGTTCGGCACGAACTGGTCGACGATCGGCTAGAGGTTTCATGAGCGCAAATCCATCAATTGGCATGGAACTTCCATACTGTCATTCTCGAACTTGTCATGGACCCATTCTCTATTATAGATCAGCGACCTATTCGTAAGTAGCCGTGGAAGAGCACCCACGAGTCTATATTCCTGTTATCCTCTCGAGTCGACTGCGCAAAGGAGGAGGCCTGGGTTAGCTGTGGTATTCAAGTGTGTACTTCTCTGCGCATTCAAGAGTATCAAGCGGTTGGATTCGCATAGGTAGTTCTGAAGTTGTAGAGGAGGATGTATCGAGACAAAGGTCAAGTACAGGAGGATTGAGGATGAGGAGGAGGTGTATGCACCTGTAACGCAGAAACCCTTTAGCTCGGTCTCTGATATTGAGAACCTTGTGAAGAGACTTATGGTACATACCTTTCTTACGCCGTCACGGGGGTATTCAGTGCGTTCTCGGTCACGACCTCCTTGTCTTGGTCCGCCGCGACGTCCACCACGGGGGCGACCTCCGCCTCGCTATGAAATGTTAGCTGGTGAGCTGAATAGAGCAAGCCTTCGTCGCGAGGCTGAGTTCTCCGGGGTTGTCGCGATTGCTTACCTGGCGTTCGGCGACAATCTCGTCAAGTGCGCGATCCATTTGGGTGCTGTGAGTAGGTATGCTGTTGATGAAGTGGAAATGTAAGTTGTTGTTGCGTCGAACGGGTTTTTGGGAAGCTGTCATTGCAGAGGTCCGTCTGTCGTTAGAGCAGAATACTGGAATGGAACTAGGAAAGCACGTGACAAGGCTCTAATCCGGGGTCTTCAGGTGTTCTATTTTCTGACAGGTTCATAATGATGCTGGTGATATTTAACAAAGTTCCTGTACACTTCATATATTTATCATTCAACCCGTTTGAGGTAGAGCTGGTTTTCGACTCGGCCACTTTCAGGCTCGCGTTAGAAAAAAGCTCGCTTTGAGTTGCAAATATGCAGAATGCTGGTGGTTTTTATTTACATGAACTACCTCTGCTCCCGATTTAACCTTATATTACAAGTATACATGCTTAAACCTTCAGGACACATACACGTCATCCCATTTAGTTCCATGTTCTCCACTATTGTGCTTCCGAACACTTAAGCTTTCGACTCTACGAATCGTCAACGATTCGGCGAACTTCTTCTCCTTTGCTGGTTTCAGATACGCCTCTTTCCGGTACGGCTCTTCCTTCTTTGACTTGGAATGTTTCGTGGGAGTGCTGCTAGTCTTACGGAAGCTTCGGGAATTTGCCCTCTTATTTCTTCCCGGTATATAACCTGCCTCCATGTTCGCTACGCTTTCCTCTTCTGTGCTGACATTGACCAAATCGGGCCCCAACGAGTGCCGGTAGTCCATGTAGAAGCAAGAGTATGGAAGGTCAATCTTCGTGTAGTTTGAAACTTTGTCTGGTTGTTCCGGACTGTAACTCCGTCCATGGCGTAAGAACATGCCACGCTCAGACACGAACCCAAAATGTCCCCGATATGTGTGCATAGTTTCATTATTTTTCCAAGCATGCTTGGAATCGGTGGAGTCTCCATTGACTTCCGGTGGTGGCACATACACATCATCAACTGTGCTTGGAACTGCACCAAACACAGCAGACCTTCTCATATGATTGAAATAGTCGCCTTGTTCTAGATCTGGCTGCGGGATGTGTTCGCGACGCGCGACGAAGAATTGTATTAAAGCTCCTGCTTGCGCTATGTTGCCCAGTGCAGAAACTTGTTGATCTTCTAGTGATCCGCCCGAAAAATCGAATCTTGCTTCGGGAACCTCGTCGTATGTTATTTGAGGGTCAAGTGAAAGGAGACCTTGTTTGGCTCCCCAACCACCACCGCCGCTCACTACAAGTTGTTAGGTTTTCAATTCCAATGTGGAGTCCGAGAATACGTACAAACACGACATAATTTGGCATTCCTGGTTCTGACCAAGGCCGTTATGTAATCTGTGATTCGGTCATCGTCGTTATGTGGTGTCAGCCACTGCTTTTGCAGCTTATCAGAAGTGTCAGTGAGCCAGTAACGACCAATCTCTCCAATGGGAACGGTTGGCGTGCCTGACTCAAGAGCCATCGGGACCATCTCGGGGGGTACGATCAAAGCCCATACATCGATAGTAGTATTCCCTTGGCCCGTAGATTCAAGGTACTTCGTGACAGTAGGTTCAAGCTCGCGAGAGGCTGGTCCAATGCCGACCTCACCACCAAAATCAACTGTACGCACAATGTTCCCAAGGCCGCTGACGATTGGCCGAGCGGGTGTTAATCGAACAGCAGGGATAAAGAACTTTGGCTGGTGCCGCTTGGTAGCACCATCGAAAACGCTGATATTGACGTTGCTCCTCTCTAAAGGGCCTTTCTTGAGCACCCATTCTTCTTTTGCAGCATTACTCCAATGCCAATTGGACACAAGTAGTGTTGATAAGCGGCCATTTTTGAATAGAGTATTGGCAAGTGGTAAAGTCAGGTCGGGAGGTCCACGATTACCTTTGCGAAGTGTGATGGTGGCCTGCATCGAAGGGCTCCTCGATGGAGGAGCTTCAGTGTCGGTCCAGAATGAAGGAAGTGTAACATCTCGCGAGCCAAATAGAATTGAGAAGCCTTCCCGAGATATCCCGCCTCTTGAATTTGACAACATTGACGGAACTGTGGAAAGTTAGAGGCTTGTTTGTCCAACGCGCGGGCCTAGTGCTCGTATGTCTATTGTGTTATGGCAGAAAAACAGATCCGCTTGGGTAGTCATGATAGGACGGGTGTTGGAATTGCTTACCAGGGGCTAACCCATCGACACAAGCGCACACAACATCAACCTCGAGTGGGTGCTTATAGTCCCACGTGGATGACCTAGTCATCAACTTCAGGATATCCGGAACGAAGGAAGGGTCATTCTCCACGAGAGCAGCGAGGCCTGGAGTAAAAAGTATAACGAGAGCTTGATCGCCAACAGTCCGTATCCAAGTGTCCAATTGCTTAACGGAACTCATCTTTGTCGCATTTCTCAAATACCATAAGAAGTTCTCCTTCGTCTGGTAAAGTATCAGTATTTTTGGATAACACCAAGTCTACGAGTGACCGGAGTTTGACATACAGCTTGTTCCGGGACATCGTAAACGATTGTACATGAAATTTGTTGTGGCCCTTCCGGTGATGTTTGCTTGAGAGGTCCCTCGTCCACGATTTCAAATGATCTTTTCCGTGGTGCCCCTGAGACATTTGATGGCGCAGGAGGACTCACCTTCTTGCGAATTAGGTGACGCTCCATAGCTTGTGCTCTACCAGGACTTAAGTCCTCCCAAGCTTGACTATCATTCGTTGCTGTTAAGTATCTGCTGATCCTTACACCAGAAATGCCCTGTATCTGTTCGCCATTCTGTGCGGATCGGGTTCCTTGATTGGAGGCATCTCCAACATTGCTCTTCAAAGCTGAGCTCGCGACCTCATCACCAGTGCGATCTTCCTCCGTCTCTGTCTCGGAATGTGTGCCTCTCAGCGCAACTCGATTCTGAAAAATGCGCACGTGACTAAGTCGTCCATAAAAGAATGCTGCACTGGGAGCGCCCAGGCGGCGTGGAAACCTGTTCATTGCAACTCCAAGGGCTATGCTGAATGCATTTTATGCGTAGTGAGAGAATCTAGTTGGTTGACAGGGCGAGCGTGTGGATGAAAAAGGTGGTATGTTGGGCGTCGTTGATGCTTCAAGCTTCCAAACTTCTCCGTGGATTACCTAAGCAGACTTTCGAAAGTTGACAGTTATCTCAATCAAGACTGCGCCAGATATATGCTCGGTGAGAACAAATCTGATAATTTTCTTGCGACATTGAAAGACGTCTATACCATTTAATTTGTGTTCGATTGCAAACAGAAGAAAGCCTACATATTTTGAAAAGAAGAAAAAATCTATCGTTCCTTAACAGATAGGTCGGTTTTCAAGAAACCGGTAGAACTAGCCATCATTAGTAGTTCTAGTTCTTCAAAATTAAGGAGTTTATGTTGAATAGGTAGATACCGTTTTTCTGTATATAGAATTGAGTTGACTGTTGGATCTACTCCATAATAATTTTTAAGTCTAGAAGAAAAGGTGACAATAGGGACTAATTATAGCCTCTGCGCAGGCAAGAAAATTGCTGTCAGTAGATTGCAGGGTGTTTGTTATATCATTCTCGTAATATGCTTAAGACTCTTGGTGACACTGAAGTATGTTCAAGAATCTAACTTATTATAAGTCATTTCTAGTCGCGTGGGGACTTACAGCTCCCTTAGTACAAGGTCAATGGGTTTGCCCGTTCGAGAACTCGAACTGAATGTTTCGAAGCAGTTCGGTTCAGTTTTAAATATATTTCAATAGGCGGTTCGAAAGTGATGAGAATGGAACCCGAAGTACCCAATGGAAACGCTGAATAAACCTCGCACATCGAGTAAATCTTGCTAGTCTGGAAAACACGACTTGCTCAAAGTGAAACAACTTTATACATACCATAAAAACATTCTTTCCTGCTTGACGAACTCATTCAAAGTCTTCTCAAGTCGACATAAAATAGCGGTATGAGAAACCGGTATTATACTCATAATGCCTTCATAACTTTATATTGTTTTGCTTCACAAGTCCGCAACATCTCATGTCAGATCAAATCAAATACGGGAAACGAAACACACGACCATTCCAGGTTCCGTTTGCAAATTACAAACCATCCGATTTTCTCAACACGATAGATAGAACCTTCCCTCGTACGGGTCGATGTTTTTCAATCGTGACAACCAACGACCACCAAACCATCAACTACCGGTAACCATAATCTAAACATAGAATACACATCTCGGTAATCCTCATGCCGCAGTCATATACTTCCGTATCCGCGTCTGAAATTGGGTAGAACGGGCACCCGGTTGGTCCAGCAATAATCATAACCATAATCATCATCATCCCCCCC